>JAODUK010054030.1:0-18706 GCA_027564635.1 Typhlichthys eigenmanni
CCCCCCCCCCCCCCCCCCCCCCCCCCCCCCCCCCCCCCCCCCCCCCCCCCCCCCCCCCCCCCCCCCCCCCCCATAAGAACAACCCGTTACTGGTCAAACATACTAATAAGTCTGCCCCAAAGCATGTTTTTACTTTCATCCCTGCATTAGACGTCTAACGTAAAAATAATTCCTAAATTAGGAGACACTTTATTTGGTATTTATTTTTTTCCCCATCCTGGAGCATTAATTCATATTAAATATTCTTCTGGGCAAAGACCACCTCAAGCACAATTTCTGTGCACATAACAGGCTATTCAACACCACCAACATCTACCACATTATCCCATTTCCTACAGAGTGTTCCACAACGCCAGCCCACCTATAGCAGAATGGTTTGAGATGGCAATATGATGCTTGTTTTGAAGAGTGTAGTCAGGGTTTAGTCAGCAGTAAGCTAATACACTATCAAATTCACCAAATATCTCCTCGTATTTCACCTGCTTACCAGTTTTGGTACTTCTAAAACAGCCCTAGCTATGCAAATAGGAACATACGTGTCAAACACCGCTCACAACAACAATGCTGCTTGGCTTCGTAATGCTGGTTTTGATTTTAGCTCGAAGTAATAAAGCGTTCAAGAATGACCAACCCTGCATCCATCTCTAACAAATAAAATAAAAAATATATATTCTTATTTCAAAATTATTACACTTACATTTTACCATTACACTTTTGTGTTCTAATTTGGAAGCATAAGCAAGACACAGGTCCGCGCGGGCGACAGACCAGCGCAGAAGTACAATAAGATCAAGGTACGGCGGCGTAGGCTCATTGTAAGAGCAACGCCGAAGCATAAATAAACCTTAAGGGTGCAGAATACACCTTTCCGACTCAGGCCGTAAGACCAGCCCCCATCAGTTACTGTTGTTAATGTCCCACACACTCTTGTAGCTTGTGGGACAATCTATGAGATTATCTCTCATATTCCTAATATTGCAGTGTGCTTCTTACCTCGTCAAACAGTTTTATAGAGACACCAACTTCTTTAGTCATGGATATACATGACATCCAAAGATGGCAGTAATGCGTTTTCTGGCAATTACAGAATAAGCATTAAACAGCAACAACTAAGTACGTAGGCTAGTACTGGGTGACAGTACTAAAGTCTAATGCATATTTTTTGTAATCTTATTGTACCTTCAAGAATATAGCCTTGTGCGTTGATGTTTACGTTCATCTTAGCCGCCTCCCATTGAGTAACCATTGAATTAACGTGTTCCGTACGGTGATGTGGCCCGTGCAATAGTTAGCAGTAAATTGGGGATACAAACAAGCAAGAAAACAGGAGTATCTACCCCGATACAAGATTCTAATACATTTGTTAGTACCGCAGTGCGACTAATATAGTTGGTAACAATTAGCTTTTTGGGCATCGGGCGTACATGCAGCCCAGCCGCCTCCCACAAACTTTAATTCACCGTAATTTTAGCCAACTTTTTCCTAGAAAACTGCTTTTTAAACTATTAGATAGGCCTATTCTGTGTTACCTGTCGCCACGGCCGCCCTTCATGCCGCCCTCCATCTGCGTCAGCATGTCCAGGCGCTGGTTGATCTTGGCGATGACGGCGTCTGCGTTGGTGCCCGTGGAGGAGAGCAGGGAGCCGCCAGAGGAGTAGCCCCTCTTCATCGAGCCTCCCAGCCCAGACATGGAGTCCTTATAGCCCCCATCCCCTCCCCTGTACATGTCAAAGTTGCCAGAGCCTAGCAGGAGGAAACGGGGAGGCACAATCAGAGGTGCATTCAAATGGACCCCACTGCAAAAAATGGCGCTTTAAAAATAAGTTAAAAAAATTATGAATAAGTCATATTTGCTAAATAAATCTGCCAATGGAACAAGTGAAAATTAGCTTGTAAAATTTCTTGAAATAAGACATATCTGGATAGAAGAGCTCTGGTTGGGTAATTGTGTCTTATATTAAGTGTAGTTAGTTATTTTTTTACTAGAAATTAGACAAATATACTTGGTACGATTTAGATTTTTTGTAGTGCGGTCGCCAGAAGCGAGTTAGCCATGGGACTGTCTGGGACAGCTGCCCCACACGGCTCTGAGCTGACCATAACACCAGAGACATCATTGTGTCATTAACAACAACAGGAGAAATGGGAAAACAGCAGGATATAGATACCTGATGGTTTCAGTTTCTCATTTGTCTAGTAGCCTACTATAAAAAAAAAAAAAAAACTAAATAAAACGTTCACTGCAGCCGGTAGGCTACATTCCCACGGCGAACGCAGTGATTCTTATTTATCCGACAGTGTGGCGCGCAGCAACCTATTTCGGCCTTCAGATTAGTCAAATTGCCTGTCATTCACACTCTGGCGAGAGGTCCATTGGGGCCAAACGTTTGCAAAAGGTTCTCAGTTCGCCCCAAACGTTTGCAAAGACAAATGTTGCAAACGCGTTGTTGGCCCCTGGACATTTAGCATGATGATGCCGCTTCCATTTAAAGCGCCATGCCGCTGTACTGTACAGGTGGCGAAACAAACCCCTGCGATCCATACAAGATACAGAGCCACGACAGCACGACTTACAATAGGGTGTAATGATCAGCGCCTGTGATGAAGCACACATTCGCCTACCCCACAACTAACCAGTGGTTAGTATGCACAACATACATTGGGGGAGACCCCTCACAATATTCATCAATAACTATATAGTTCTATGCATGTCAATATTTTACAATTCTACACCATCTGTGGTGTAGCATTTTGAAGTCGTAGCTTTGAAAAAGAGATGGAAAAGGTTTGGTTAACAAGGGTTAATATACTGTAGTTTAAAAGAAAAAAAATGTAGATTAATGTAACTAATGTTGGATTCAACATTACAGTTGTATATGCATTGTTTCAGTTGAGTTTAACAACAGGAGCAGCATACAGTTATCAGAGCAACACTGACAATTTGTGATAATAGTTTTCCTGGCAGGCAATTAGAAAGGGGCATGGTAAATACATGTATATTTTTCTGAATTCTGTTTTATAATAAACACTTTTCAATTTGCTGAGGGGGGCCCCCCAAAGGGGTTTGCAGCTCCCACTGTGAAAACTACTGAGCTAAATCACTACCAAAATGGATTTCCGTCACAATGTCAAAAGCTAATTATGTTTAGAACAAAAAAAAAAACACACTAATCTAGCATATTTTTATTGCGTATTTGATCTGAGAACACACACTCCCTTGAATGAACCATAATCCTACGCATTGTTACAAATAATAGTGCTGTGTTTGTATACATACGGTACACACAGATTTACATCGGTTCTTTCTGTATTTGACATCAGATTCATAGTGGTGCATTTTCAGAGGCAGTGAACATTGCACAACAAGATGATCTCTTACCTCTGTTACCTGATCCTCCGCCGGATCCCCAGCTGGAGAAACCTGCAGGGGAGACAATGCACATGCTAAACGACGATGCTAACGTTAGCCTTTAGCATTGCGGCTACCGGTAAGGTAATTTTCGGTCTGATGGTTCAGCTATCCTGGCTGGATTAATTACAGTGCGGTACCAGTACCGTACCACAGCGTAGGGTTTTCAAATGTACATGACAGGAATATGTATAATGCTACGGTACCGTACCACCTGCGAGTTCGCCTGCAGCGTGGCGGCCATTTTATTAGCTTTATGTGGCAATTTCGTTTAAGACTCCATTTTAAAGATGATTAAGGTTAGCTGGCATCTCGGAGCTAACAACCAACGACAGCTAAGTGGGTTGTGAGGCTAACTACTGACCACGTACGAATTATTAAATCAGAACTACGATTCTGAATGTGAGATTTTGTTAATAGAGCGCAACTACCCAGCCGGTTGAAATAATAACAACCCCTCAAACAATCACAACGCTGATGAGTTGAACACTTATCTCAGATTACCGGTAAGTAATAAACAATCCCCAGGTTGGAGATAGCTATGGACCATAGCCTTAACCATGCTAACGTTGCATAGCTACCCATGGTTTAGCGGCTAAGTAGCTAGCCGGTGGGTACGGGAGAAGATATAGATACCGTATCAACCAATTCAGTTTCCAAGTATCCACCGCTTCGTTCATAATAGAATAATTTACCAGAACCATATCCTCGTCCGTCCATAGTTTTGCTAATTCGACCCTTCTTGTGAGTCAGGTCGACTGTGCGAAAGGAGCGCCTCGTTGTCTTGCTTGTGTCTGCTGCTCTGCGACCAACCAGACGATACGGTACCGTATTTGGTTTGAGACGTATTGCTGCCCCCTACTGGCAGGTCTGAATAGCCTTGTATCTCGTCGTTAATATTTTAAATGATGCAGAATTAGAATGTGTTTACTTTACAGACTTCCATATTTAAGTAAACACATACATTACCGGTAATAAACAATTGTCACCAAAACAAAAGGTTCCTTTATCTGGATAAACTAAAAATATATAAAAGACATCTCGCGGTGAAGTTAAACTGAATATCGCGAGATCGCGATGATCTCACGAGGTTAAGTGCATATACACCGAAACTGTGACCATTTCCATTAACCCTTTAAAGCAGGGCTATTCAACTCACACATTTAAATGAACGGGTTGTTATCATGTTTCTAACAACCTTGAATCAGGTGTGTTGGAGCAGGGAGATATCTAAAACATGCAGGTTGTGGCCCTCCAGGACCGGAGTTGAAATATTCCCAATATATTGCAGAGGGGTATATTTAATATACATCAACCAAATAAATCTGTCCCCCCATACCCCCTCCCCCTTTCACCTCTAGGCTATATCTCACTCGCCTAGCCAATGGCCCGTCTGTTGGCAGGTGCGATTGGCTCAGTAACATGTTACATGTATGAACAGTCAGAAGACAGAAGCACCTGAAGAAACTGCCAAATATCCATGTATAATCCAAGTTGTGTCACAATGGTTAGGTCAGAGTATCTTTCAGCTAGTAGAAATGTACTACAGAAGCTGCACCACAGTGCAAAAGTGTTTAGCCCATAGCATTCAGAATTAGCATACCTGAATCATTACAATGCTATAAACACAAATTGTTAGCAGAACCTTATTGCATTTTCCAGCCCATGATACTTAGCCTACTGGTAGTTTCACTGTAAGACACAAGTTGACAATTTCTTGAACAATTCATTACAATAAAAATGTGTACTTTATTAATATGGTTGTAACATTAAACCTCAAGTTTTACAATAGGTGTAGTAGAAATAGCGCTTCAAAGCCGACAGGTAGAAAATGTTTGCTGCCAAGAGATAAATGTGTGTATTACATATTGTAAACTGTTACAGACGACACATTATAATTAGTTTATTTTTCAAACTAGGCCACATTTCAGGACACTGAAATCTTCCTAAAAACGCTTATGTTAGGGATAACCAAAGTAAATTGAATGCTGTTCTTCAACCCTGTAGAGTATATGCATGGTTTTGGTCTTCTCTGAAAGCTGTCACTCTGAAGCGTCTAACACAATAGACATTTTCACTGCTTGTGCTGCTGGAATTGAGTATTAGATGTTGAACACACTGGAAGGAGGAAGGTTTCTATTTATTTTTGTATACAGGTGCCTGCAGATAACTATTGCTGGGCGTTATTAGCAGGACAACACAATGGGGCTACAGCATGAAGCCATACATAGTCCTAGTTCAAATGTTATAACAATACCACATAATAGGAATAGTGTACACATGTTTTTGTAAGGATATGTTTAGGCGTTTTTCAAAAAAGGCCATTTGGAGACTGCAAATGGACACTTGGTAACCATTGTATAAATAAAGGCTACTACTCTTGAATTTTGGTCTGCAATGAAAATGTGACACTTACAGCTAACACATATTCAGTATTACACAGTAACTCAATAATAAACACATTCCAGTGCTTTTTTCCATATTATAAAACAAAACTGTATATAAAAGAGTCAAACAAGGGATATGGTCAAAAATCTATCAGTAGTAAGTATCACAGCAAACTATTCATAATAATTGTTTTCAGGTTGACAGTCCACACACAGACAACTTTTACAAATTGTTTGCTACATGCCAGGCATTGTAGCAGTCACGACTTGGAACAAAGCACAAGGGCACATCGCAGGAGGAGCACTTGACTGGCGTTTTAGCATGGCACAGCCTGCACTTCAGCAACCCAGCGGTGCTGTCCCCGCTGATGTGCACTGGCCTGTGGTGTCCTCCACGTGGAGCAGGAGGCGGTGCGGGTCTGGCTGCCCCTACCTCTGCCAGCTGAAGGAGAAGGGTCTCTCTGAACGCCTTCTGGTGCATAGGCACCTCTCCTTTACCTTTAGCAAAGTCTTTGTGCAGGAGGAAGGCGTTCACAATGGCAATATCCAAAAAGTGATAGAAGAAGGTCTTATACTATTTTTTCATCTTGTGGAGGACTTTATAGAAGCTCACAAGAGCATCAGAGTGGTCCACACCACCCATGTAGCGGTTATATTCTTTCACCACTGGTGGAACTGGGATGTCCTTGGACTCCCAGTGCCCATCTGCTTCTTTGACCCTCCTCCTCACAGTGTCCTCCGCATGGGCTGTGTGGATTGTTGAGCACAAGAAGACGTCCCTTGTATCTCGCCACTGAACAAAAAGGACAGTCTTTCCTGAGCCAATGTATGCCACGGGGAGATTTTGAATCCAGAATGTTTACTTTGGATTTTGGGAATCCAATTGTTTGGACGGATGGTTCCACATGCCCAAATCCTCTTTTGAAGGAGGTCACGGAAAAGGGTGGGACTTGTATAAAAGTTGTCAACAAAGAGCTTGTAACCAGTGCCCAGCAACCGTGTGTCTAGTAGCTCCATCACTGACTCATAACTGAGCCCCTTGCCTACCGTTGCTGGAGTCTGCCAGAACAAACAGTTTATATCCCCAGCAAACAGGCTTGTTTTTAAATATACTGCTTCAGACCAATTCCAGCATTAGAAGCAGCCATTCTCTCATCAATAGAAATGTCCTGTCTGGGGTGATAATTTCTTCTGCAGGCGTCCCTCACCTCCTCATAGAGTGGTTTTATCTTGCAGAGCCTGTCAAAATGTTCTGTGCCTCTCCTCTGCTCATTAGCAGCATCCACTGTCATGCTACTGAGGTGAAGTGTCTGGCAGAACCTAAGGAAGTTCTCACCGGTCATTACCTGTTTAGGGAACGGCAAGCTGTACATTTGACCCCCTCGCCAGTAATCTGTAAATCCACAGCATTTCACACCCATAAGGATATGAAAGAATACATGTCTTGTAATGTCATGTCAACCCAGGGGTTGGTTGGTGTTGAGTGGTTTGCACAGCCAAACTCATTAGTGTTTTGAATAATTGTCTGTAAAATGGAGTCGGAAATAGAAAGTTGGAAGAGCTGCAGAGGTATGTAGGTGACTGTAGAGATCAGTTTGTGTCCTGGTGGACTGGTGGGTCTGAAGGTTGGTTGTGGTGGCATTACGTCTGGCTCATCGGTGTCAAGCCACCTCTCTTCAGATGTGCTGGCAGACACCCCAGCTTGGCTGTCTCTACCACTGCCCCTCCCCCGACCTCTGCCTCTGCCCCAACCTGTACCTCTCGGGGGTGTCGGGGGTTGGGATTCCTCTCCTGAAGAAGTATCTTGTTGCTCCTCTCTAGGTCGCTTGCTGTTTGGGGTAGATTCACCTGGCACCCATTCTGGATCTGACTCAGGCCTATTGTGTGAGAAAATAAAATACATTTAGTCATTTTCAAAACTTTCTGTATTGTACTTTACTACAGCATGCTGTATTTTACACAATGAAAGTGGGTGGGGAGGGGCACGGCGCATCACACACACGCACGCACACGCACACACACACACAGGTAATCGTAAATCCCCTCAAGACACACACACTAATACAAAGCGCTATTTACAAACAAACACCTAAATAATATGTTAGAATATATAGTTGGGTGGGGAGATGCGCGCGCACACACACACACACGCACACACACACACATCGGTCATCGCAACATCTCTCGAGACACACAGACTATAAAAACAGAATAAAGTGCTATTTTACAAACAAACGCCTAATATAAAATACGTTAGAATATAATGAAATACTTCTACGGCCTCTTGAAGAGTGCAGTTGCTTTTCTTGGTCATCTTCTTCGCCGTTGTAAAATCAAAAGAAACTTTTACGCACGACGCACGAAATCAAGTTCAACAGCAGAGCAACTTTACGCAGAAAGATTTCGACTGGTGACCATCCGCTTTCTATATAGACCTATATATCATTCGAATCGCCATTTCATTGGCTACACGGCTCACTGAATAGCAATGCAGTTGGTTACAATTGGCCTTGGTCTTCATACAAAAGAAAAGAGGCTGGCACTTATAACGAGGGCACTTGTTGGCTATTGCAGGCTGTGAATGAAGAGATGTCGATCGTAACAGGTCAATAGACGTGTCAATCAATCGGGAAATATGTAGCGACCATCTTGTAGATATGAAATGGCTTTTGTTTTTCATGAAAACAACAGATAGGACCGACGATACACAAAATATTAGGCACGTGGTATATAGCATGAATACAAACTTTTAAGTGAACATGTAAACAACAACATGTCTCCAACCAATATGGTAGACGGCCCGCAGGCGGGCTGTCGGAGTTTGAATTATTTGTGAATTTACGCTTTCTATGTAACTGAATAGAAGGCTATATTGTGAAGAAGTCAAAATGACAGAATGTGAGCAAATCGTGTGTATAGTATTGGCTCTCCATAAGGTTCTCAATAATGGATGTTTATGTTCCTATTCTTAGTGTGAAATGTATGCCCATGATCACACCAAGTCACTTTGGTCCTTTTATTGAAATTGCATTACACAAACCATAAAATAGAAACCATAAACATATGCTGTACATTTTTGTACATGAACAGATACATAGACAAATAGATGTCCCAAACAGCCTATGCCCCAACAGACACTTGTAAATATGATGAACACAAAATAATACAGTATTCACCTGAAAATATAAAATGCTTTGGTATGCTTTATAAACCTATTATACAAGACAAACAGCAGTAGTCCTAGTCCAAGTGTACAGCTTTGCTCTCTACCAGCAGACAATTACACAACGATTACACAGAATATACAAATAATTTAGTTAGCGTTCCTCAAGGTTTCCACACTGAAGGATTTACAATATACAAGCCAGGTGTGCAGCAACGGAGCATTGGTTAACGTCACAAATGCCAAGTGGATGTCTTCAAAGACAAACGCTTCTTTAGAGAATGTTTAAACTATCACTTTGCGTATTCAGTCTGTTTGCATGCAGGAGGCTCCACATACAAACATTTTCAGACCGACATTAATGAATATGTCCAACACAGTTAGATCCTGTCATTATACTACATGCAGTAGACTATAGAACCACATCCAAACTCCATATATTATTGTATACAAACCCAAAAGCATACACAATTAATATAGTGTTAGTGAAATGGGCTCAAAGTAAAAAAAAGAAATGCCAAAAAAGCAAGTTCCCCTAATTACCTCTTTTTGTTTTAAAGTACTGTAAGCACATATAAAATCACAGCTAATTTCGCTAGTTATATGCTAGCTAGACCGATACCTCTCTCACTCAGTGACTGAGCTATGTTATGAGTTGTTCTTCAGTGAGATGGCATCTCATTAAAAGGCAAACTTTCAAATGACATGTACTAAACTCCATCCTAGGCCTAGTCGTTTTTATAATAAACAATTAAATACAGAGAAAGAATAATCCCCACAGACCCCTTTAGTCATTATACCGTTGAGGTCTGACAGTATTGTTTTGGCATATAGAAGGTCAAAGTGCGAACGTCATTGAACCTATGAGACCTTATGAAACCGATGACCTGGTCCTTTTGGCAGCCGATTCCTCCACAGAAAAGCTGTAGCTATACTGAAGAAGAAAATGTATTTCAATAACATGTAATGCTGGCATGAAAACGATTCCAAAACATCATCATTATCATTATCAACAAAAACAGCGGTACACGAGTTCATGTTTACACTCCTAAAGACAATAAAGGCTCATTTGAAAACACCATATAATCTTACCTCATTTTCGATGTCCTGAAGAGACTTTATATCAATATTAGTCAGTGGAGAGTTCAGATTAGTCTGGAGGGGGGGCAAGAGAGAAATGTATATAGATTTTTAGATTATATAGCCTATATAAAACTGAAAACTAATATTTGTGGACAAAAGTGTATGTGTGCGTGAGTGCATGCGTGCGTGTGTAACTGCTAATAGGGGACGCACTGTGCCATTAGACTCGGCTTCAAACTTCGGGTGAAGGCTGAAGGGAATTCCATCAATGGCTAGGAAAAGTGCATACATGTGTACAGGTAAAGTGGATGTCATACATTAATGAGACGCTAAGGAATACAAATAATAATAATAATTAATAAGGGAGAACCTGTGATCCCACTGAAGCTACTGTTGTCGGCAGCGTTGTCTACGGTGTCTGAGCACTGGATGTTGTTACGCCGCCTGCTCATCTTGGCTGGCGCAGGGGGCGGGTTGTTGCTATAGAGACACCAAATAAGTATCGGTGAAAGGCTAACGGCCAGGCCACATGGAACGCGTAGCGTATGCTGCAACACTACGCTCCCATAATAATCAGTGGAACTGGCTACATTAGGCGTGAGTGCATCGCGTAAGTGGAGCGTATACACTGCGGAGGAGCGTAAAAATAGACCAGTGTGCTACTTGAATGCATACACTGTCGGCAAGAAATAACGTTAAGTAAAACAAGTAGCCTACAGAGACACTGCACATAAACTAATTGTCGTCCCATTGAACGCTTGCAAACCTTACTAAATCAAGCAGTTAACGTCAGTTTAGAAGTCCGCGTTCGTCTGGACCATTATCATTTACGGGCTTGGGTAACCCTCTTACAAGTATAATAGCCTAATAATAGGCCTGCTACTACTAATATGCATAATACTAACATATTACGTTGTGTAAGTCTAATAAGTAAGCCTATGTAATACTGTATGTCAGTGGATGGATTATATTGACAAAAAGGTATAGCCTAAAGATTTTTAAACACACGTTAACTAGCCAACCGTTTTGTGCATAAGCCCTAGGCCTATTCTATCTCTAGGCCTATTCTATCTCAACTCATGAAGAAACGGGAGCAGAAACAAAAAGGTACATTTTTCTGTTCAATAATAATTGATGCCACTCTATACATTCATGTTGAGTGTAGCAGAGGACTTTGTAAAATTGATGCATAAAAAGCAGAAATGGTGCATAAAAAGTCACCAGAATGCGAGAAAATGTGTCTCAATCTCAAAATCTCCTGGAGGACGACCCCCATACCCCCAATTTCATTCGTCTCCCGACCGCTTGCGATGCGTCAATTATGTCCACATTATGTCCACATTCAAGGTGGCAACCCTACCTGCAATAGCTTGAAACTATAGCAATAAGCTGCAGATGACCTTTTAAGGCCCTGCCTGTTATACATGTCTAGAAGCTAGTTAGCTCCAATTACATTGCTACATTAGCCACCGGTGTGTAACACCGTGTCCTAACTGGATGCGACGCCAGTGAGCATCAGCGACAAAAGCAGTTCGATTGCTATCTTCTTTGTTGTAATGTCCTAACTAAACTCGAGCGATGTGATGCTGCGCTGAGCGAACCTTTGTCGGACGCCCTGTTTCTCTTTTCTTCCTGTTGCTCGCGTTGAGACCATAGAACTAGGCTATATTTAATGGTTGAAACGGGCGACTGTCCATTCAGTTACATTGAAATGGCAGCTGGCTGGTGGGGAGATCGTTTTCTACTAGCATGCTCAACAGAGCTGGCAGGTGGTGGCTGTATACTACGTGTGGCCTACAACAATGAGTGACATCTGTACCTGCCCCCGTCATAGCAGACCATTGTTTTGAATATGGAGAAGGCGCATATGCTCTCTAGCGTGCTACTGCTAATAGGTAGGCATGTTTACATGGCGTAATCGAATGTAATTTCTGACGGATTCAGTGAGGACATGAAGCGTCCGGTGGACCGCGATAGTCGGACGCTCGCTTGCTGTCGCATCCAGTTAGGACACGGTGCAACAGAATAAATACCTGGGCCGCAGCGGCAGCAGAGGCGCTGGCTGGTCCAGGGACAGCTGCTGGAGGTCGAGGCTGATGCGGCGAGGCTTGGCCTGGGGCACGGGACCAGTAAACGGGCCCTTTCTACACCACAGCACATATCCATTGATGTCCCTGGGAAATGATGGAGCATTTAATTATATGCCGAATATGCTGCACTAATTTATCACTTATTTAATCACTGCATTATACTGTTCTATTATTGGATTAAATATATAACGTAATTTAGTCAAATGCCCACTGGGAAGGAAATATATAAATACACATCAAGTAGTCTGGACAAGTAATGATGTAACGAGTTAACAGTTATCATACCAGCTGTATCAATAGATTATTATAATACAGTAATATTGTGTATTATGCATTGCATATATGATGGTGTATGTCTGTCTGTGATTATTTATACTGTATCGTTTAAACCAATCATAAGAGTAATTTAACCGTTACTATTAAATGATTACTATTTATTGTTTAGGTATTTTGCCTAATATGTAGTATTATCTTTACCATTAACCTATAGAGTGTCAGTTTGTGAACTCTGCCTTATATTATCTCTTGGCAGTTGGCATTAGACTACATTATATTATTATTATTATTATTATATATTGGCCAACCCTGTATGATAACCAACATGTGACTCAGCCACCATGATAACAGCCACACATTCAACAGTATATAGCTAGCAACAGTGAAAGAGTATGAGAGCATTCCAACAACAGATAACATCAGGCTGTATTGAATATTGAAACCATCTGGTTGACATGTATTGTAACTGCTGCTGTGAATAAACAACTGATGAGCATTCTCTCCATTGGTCCATTGTCTCTAATATACTGTGATATATCTACAGGATAAGCTCTTCTTAATGAGACATGAACCTCCTTGGATTTTTAGGGGGTCTCCAAAATATTGACAATATGCTATATTTGCCATGCATTACTATTTGTCTGTATCTTATAATGGATCATGACTAGTTTCATCATTAATTCGCTCCGTAGCACACTTACACTCGTGTTCACATTGGTTACAGTTGATACATTTACAATATATCCTGAATTTTGGCGAAGGAGTTGGCTAAATCAAGGGGAAAGCTGGTTCAGGCCTGGTTTTGACAGTAGCCTGAGTCAATATATTGTTTTAAATATACATTAATGCTTAGTTATTATGACTTCTTATAATGATCTATGCCCGGGGTCTGCAACCTTTACTATCAGAAGAGCCATTTGACGCCCATAACATTTTATATTGATCTGTCTGGAGCCACAGAATAAAAATATACTAAGTTTACCTATAAACATTACTAGTAGACCTAAATGAGAGTTCATTATCGTTTTCCCCAGGAGTGATTTTGTACCGGGGGGACAGTGAAATGCTAGGGGGGTGCTTTCCCGCAAAGATTTTTTTAAATTTTTTATATAAAACATTAAAATTTCAATTTTAATGTGGCAACACCTAGAATAGGTTCTATATGTTTATCAAAGCCACAGGGAGCCACTGTGGAGAGGCTCAGGAGCCGCAGGCTGCAGACCCCTGATCTATGCTAATGCTTTGGCACATGCTAATAAAACTCAGGTCTGTCTGGATCTCATTGTGGCCCAACAGGAAAGCCCACCTAAATATAAATAAATACATAATTTGTTAATACTGATCTGATTTGGAAATATCCTATGGATACATGTCCTGTTCTTGTTTGTTTTTACACTGACGTATATCCTCATATGTTTTTTGGCTTTGTAAAAAGGATATAGTACCACATGTTTATAATAGCTTGCGTACTATCCCACGCCTTTGTTTTGCTAGCTTTGCTAAATCCGTTTGGAGTTTCGAGCCTATAGCTTAACTATCTATCCAACACTATGAAGTAGGCTAGCTCAGGGGTGGGCAATCCCTGTCCTGGAGGTGCCAGTGCCCTGCATGTTTTATATGTCTCCCTGCTTCAACACACCTGATTCAAATTAATGGGTCATAATATATATATATATATTATATATAATTAAATAAAAGAAAAGGTGTGGCATAGTACGCACTGTTGTAGTACTGGTTGTCTCAACCCATCACGTGCAATTAAAACTAATATGAGTGAGTGAGGTGTCAACGAAGTCTAACCCTGGAAAAGTGGTCTGACCAGTCAGATGTTTTTAAGGTGCGTACCAGCATATGAGGCTCGAAATTACCCCCCCCCCCCCTCCCCCGGGGGTAACCCCTAACCCCTGTGTTGCTATTTACAAAGCCAGTGATGTGTCTGTACACAGCAAATGTGTAGCGCTGCACCTTAACTGTGTTACATGTCTGTTTATATTTGTGTTACTGTGTGTTACATGTCTGGTACATGCATTACATGTGTTAATAAATTACTGTGCTACTTGTGTGCTACATGTCTATTTCATAACTGTTACATGTCTGTTACATGTTTTATTATGTGTTACATGACTGTCACGTGTGTTGCTACGTGTTACATGTGTGTCACATGTGTTATTACATGTTACATGGGTTCCCTACCCCACGCATGTGTAGTGCTGCACCATCATTTTGTTCCTGGCCGTCAGCTTGATAGCCAACACCGCTGTGTCCACACTGCCAACCGGGGCAACGCGTATGCACACGCGCTTCTTCTTCGACACAGTGGTCTCTGCACACGCACACGCAGACACACGCACACGCAGACACACGCACACGCAGACACACGCAGACACAGACACACGCACACGCAGACACATGCAGACACACGCACACGCAGACACACGCACACGCAGACACACGCACACGCAGACACACGCAGACACACGCACACGCAGACACACGCACACGCAGACACACGCAGACACAGACACATGCACACGCAGACACATGCACACGCAGACACACGCACACGCAGACACACGCACACGCAGACACATGCATACGCAGACACACGCAGACACACGCAGACACAGACACACGCACACGCAGACACACGCAGACACAGACACATGCACACGCAGACACATGCACACGCAGACACACGCACACGCAGACACACGCAGACACAGACACATGCACTGTGCATCGTGGGCGTTATGAATGAAGCCGTAAACTCATTCTGTGCATAGTGTGGAGACAGTTCTGCGGTCTGATCGAGTGTTTCCAAGACTCTTTCAAAAACGTTAACGTCTTGTGTCAGACATCTTGTCCAGATGTTGGTTATAGATATTATTATTTTATAATTCCTTCATGTTTGCAGGAACCCTATAATGTGTATGTGTGTGTACCATAGACTATATGAAAGGTGTGTACTTACTGGATTCTAGGTGCTCTGCAATATAGCAGTAGCCATGTGGAATAGCCTCCTTGTCTGAGATAATCTGAATATCACAGACCACCATTCCCCCCGATATGTCCTATGGGGAACAACAGATAGATGGTCAGCAGATGCACTATCACGGTACACACACACAGAATGAAGATGGCCACTCTGTTTCACAGTACCTTGCTGTAACAGAGATAAAAGCCAGACTTCATGGCAAAGCTGCGTGTGAAATTAGCTGCCACGCCGTCCTCCGTCATGCTAATCTGAGAAAACAAACAGACAACAAATGACAATGACGTGGTTGAAGAAGGAGCACATCTCTGTTTGTTCCGTATACGGCCCTTAGGTTTCCACACTTCTTAAATTACACTTGTGTGTGTGGGCTCACGTACGCCAGACACACATTGCGAAATAACTCACGTTTCAAAAGCTTGAGGACAGTTTTTTTTTTGTTCGTTAGCTAGCTATTACTATCAGTGTGGGATCGTAAGGTAATAGACTACATCAGCGTTTTTCAAACAGTGGGTCACTGGGATGGGAGTGAGTGGGTCGCGAAAATTACAAGCGGCCACTGAATGAATGAGGGATATCAATGAAAGATTTCCGTGCTTCACTAACGTGTTGTTCCACTCATTGGTCGTGAGTAAGGTTGTGTCAAAATAGCCTACTTGTTCCTGATTGGATGACATCCTATTTAGCTGCTCAGAAATATTTGGCGCACACACAGGTATAGCATTAGCTAAAACTGACACGTTTCTGAAAGTTGCGTTACCGATAATTGGTGATTGGTGGGTCTCTAAGTAGATTTGTCCTCTCTAGGTGGGTCTTGGCCCAAAAACGTTTGGGAACCCCTGGTCTAGATAATAGCGAATACCTTTATGTCCTCACAATCCGATAGCCATCTGTTTTATGCTAGAAAAAAAAAAATCTGTAGCTATGTAAATGGGAACACAATATGGGGGGTGGACCCTGAAGAGGCATCCTATGGCATTGAAGAGAGAGGTGATTTTCTTTTGATAAAGGTCAAATATCAACAATCTTTCTTACAACACTGAGTATTTAATGCTGGAGAACAATTGTTATTATTTTGAACATCAAAACAAATACACCCGTAGCTCCACCCCTCATATTGATCGTGCAAGACCAAGGTCGGTATAGTGTTGTAAAGGTGCTTTTATTGTCACATACATGTAGCGAAAATCATCCTCTACATTTAACCCAACCCTCAAGGGAGCAGTGGGCAGCCATTGTGCAGGGCCCAGATTGTGTGGTGCAGTCAGCACCGCTTAGTGTTTCCATTTACAGAGCCAAGGCTGTGTAGCTAACAGCCTTCTTTTCCAAACAGAATCGCTTACCACACCTTTAAAAAGGAAGTTAAAGCGCTCGTTGAGGGTTTATTCAGCAGGTGTGGTGTAAACCGAGGACCTTATTGTCAAGCAGCGCTGTTCTGCATAAGGGAGACACACTCCCATATCCTCTTACAATATGTGGACAATGTTGTTGATGTTAAGCTGTTGTTCCTACCAACGTGAAGTCTTTGGGACACGTGCTGCTGTTATAGGTCCATGCCACCGCAGTCACGGGTCTGACAGGGAACCCCCCGTGCTCCATCTGGGACATCTGGGGGGGTGGGGGGGGACGCGGAGGAATTTACATTAATTTGTTGATTCTGCTGAGTCACTAAAGAACATTCGGTGTCATGTTGTGTTTCTGTGCTCTTAAATCAATCGTAGTAATGCAAAGTAAAAACATTGCGTGGTTACACAACCAATGACACGATAAATGAACGAAATTTCGCGTCGCTACCTATAGGCCAACTTCAAATGAATTGTGTTAAGTTACATTTTCAAAACAGAGTAGCCTATAAACCTACTGTCTGCAGTACTACTGTAGTAGGCTATTATATATTTGTGTATTACAGTGTTAACACTAGTCTGCGGTAGAAATGTAGGTTAACCGTTTCATTATTCTTACAAAATATGTTTCATAAAGCCTACAGATAATTGTTAAAACGAATCTGCTTCTAATCGAGTAAGAGTTTGAGTTCATGCTTACCGTGGTATTATTATGTTTACTTTGAGTCTTGTGTCGTTTAATCGGAAAACTAGCGATAAACTTTAAAGAAAAGACACGTAACTTCTCTGCCTCCCCTCTCCTAGTCAAAGCAGGAAGTGCCGATTGATTCCACATTGACTACAATTCCCATCAGGCTACCGGGAAACAATGTAGGAATACATATACTGCTAATTCATTTGAACACAAGATGGCGCTGTAGAACAAGGATCGTTTCTACATGAGCCAGTGTCTGTCAATTTCAATAGCTCGTAATGATATTCCTAGTTAATTACTGATAGGTATTAGGCTAAGTGCAAACATATGAGATAGGATCGCTGTAAATTCGGACTCGTAATCTGAGGTTAACCATATAGTTTAACTGACAATATGGCAGAAAACGCATTCCCGTCTCCCCCCCTGCACACAAATACCATGGTGCGCAAACATAGGTGAGCGAGGTGTGTTTTGGAGGGAGGACGGGCAGAAGAGTGGTGAGGGAAAGATCGATTCTCATTTACATGAAAATGAGGCAGAGCGCTGAGGTCTGGGGAGGGGGGTGGGAGGGGCGAAGGAGCGATAATGGAAAAGGGGGGGAAGGGTGACGGAGAAAGGGCGAAAGAAAGGATGGAGAGAGACGAGTGGGATAGAGGGAGGATTGTGAAATATAGAACAAGGAGATAACGGAGGGAGGAAGGGTGTGAATAAGGAGGAGGCGATAGGCAGGGAATACTGGGCTATATGGGGGTAAAACAAAGCAGGAGAGAATTGCGAGGGAAAAGAAATGGGGGAATGTATAAATATCCACGGACGTGACGTGCGCTACATTAGGATTTATTATGAGGCCCTTTTGGGTACACAGAAAAACGGGATCATATAGGATACTTCTGTGGCCCCTCGTGACTAGGATATTGAACAGAACAGAGGTTCACTGTGACAATACATTTTTTATTTTAACTGTAGCCTACTAGGCCATTGGCCTCAATTCTCCTCAAACACCATCCTTTTAATCAACTGTGTGTGTGTGTGTGTGTGTGTGTGTGTGTGTGGCTGTCTGTCTGTCTGTGGGAGAGAGCCAGCGAGAGAGAGAGAGAGAGAGAGAGAGAGAGAGAGAGAGAGAGAGAGAGAGAGAGAGAGAGACAAGCCACAGTCACTTGGATGAAACATCCAGCGGTGCTCTGGTCCCCGTTGGCATGGTAACATGCAGAGCGGACCACCCGAGGTAGTTGCGGGGAGGGGGAAGGGGAGGGGGGGGGGGTCGGAGGC
>JAODUK010054041.1:0-18703 GCA_027564635.1 Typhlichthys eigenmanni
GTCGATCATGTTCATTTAATCGTGAGAAGCCAAAATCGTAATCGCGATCGATATTCGATTAATTGTGCAGCCCTACACATGGTGTATATGTACTGTGTATGTGTTTTGGCTTTATCAGGACCCTATTTTAGTGAGGAGTCTAAAAACTCAAGACAAGTAAGGATCCCTGAATGATGTATGCATGTCTTTCAGTAGATTAATAATTGTAGTGAAAGCAATTTCACTGCAAACTGTCAGCTATGTTTTGTTTTGAGAGTCCATTGTCTCTCTGTGTGTGTGTGTGTCTTTGTGTGTGTGTGTGTGTGTAAAGGGTTTGTATCTATGTATGCATTTATGTATTTAGTGTGTGTACAGCTTGTCTATCCACACATCCTTGTGTACAGTATACGGTAGATATGATATGTGAACTATATATCAGTGTGTGTGTGTTCCTGTGCGTTCATGTGGTAGAAATATGGTAGACAGTTGAGGTCGCATAATCCCCCTTCTGCTTTGATCAAAGCATACTGGGGCTTTTGCTGTTGCCGTGGAAACGATCCATAAAAACAATCCACCATAACCACAATAGCCAGCATATTCATTTTAGGAGACTAATGCAATTGGTCTAATCAGTTTATGCAGAAAAACAGTCATCAACAGAGAATTCTGATAGTGAAATTCAGGCAGAAGAACAGGCTTTTTGAATAGTTCCACAGGATAAATGACATACACAACCTATTGTCTTTATGCGTTTAATTTTAAATGCTGGGGGTTGATTATTAAATGTTGTACTCTCTGCTGCGATATCTTTGTTGATTCATTTAGCACTTTGTGTAGCAAGGGAACCAGCCCCCATGAATTGCAAGCATGTCCACTTCTTCAAATTGTGCAGTTTGTGCAGCTGCTCTTTAAGCATAAAATATACAGTATGCATATTTAATGTATTGTGTAGTACAATGCGCATTCTTAATTCACATGACATATCGGCGGCATTGTCATTTAATTAATCAGAGTGTTTACCTTTTTTATTTATGCAGTGTCAGAAATAACTTCAAAATATAGCTTTGTCAATGTTGGAGAGGCAAAAAGAAGATATTTATATGTTTCAGTGTTTGTTTGCATCAAGGCTACTATGTTTCAGTTGGGCAACATTTTCTGTAGCAGTTTAGCAGTGGAGAGTTGGTCGATTACAAGCTAGCTAAAAGCTAATTTGAAAAGATAAGTTACGTTTTTTTTTAAAGATATTTATTGAGCCAGATTCACTGATAGCTATAGGTAGTAAGTTCCATAGCCTCGGGCATAGTTAATAAAGGCTGCATCACCGATTTTCTTATTGCGCTTACTAGAAACTTTCAATAAATCACTGTCAGATGACCACTGGTAGCCATCTTGCGTACGCGTATGCGTAAATAAAACAAGTATATCGAGGGCTTTAGTGCCATGGTCAGAATGGTGTATAAACCTTAGTGCCATTGTCAGAATAGTGTAGTTAATTAGCCCCTTAGTGGGAAATGGCTATATAATGCTACATTATTTCTGTATATGGTTTTACATTAGTTGTTTGTGCTAGTTTTTAAGAGTGCAGGTATTACTAAAGTAATGTTTTACTACATTTGAATTATAAAATTGAAAATCAAACTGTTACCATTTAATATTGTAATTTAAGACTGTAAGTTACAGGATGAATCTGAGTCTTCAGTTCACGTCTTCAATTACACTGAAGCTAAATGTAATCTTGGTTAAAGAAGTGCTGCACTTCTTGTGTTCATTGTAGTGATCAACATTACACATAGGTTATTAGCCAAAAAAGGCACACTTTCAACCACTCCCTGCTACACTCAGTCTCCACCTGGGAGCTTCCCAGTACAACCGTACAGCCAAACTACCCTTGAGTAGCAGTTGGGTAATAACACATTCCAGGTAAAGCTTGCGGTGAGCCTTGCCGCTTGCTGGTCCCTACAGATCTGAACTAGGTCATTCATATAGTACATAAAGCTTTGATCTAATTATGTTGTACATTCAAATAGCATTAGCTTGAGAGTGTTGTGTTTATCCAATATTTTACTGTTGTTCTGTATACTGTAAACATATTGGCATAGGCCTACCGTATGCAGTATGATTGGTGTATAATGATATGTGTGTTGTGTGTTTTTGTCAATTTACATTTACGGAATTTGGCAGACGCTTTTATCCAAAGCGACTTACATGTAGTACATTTGTCAGTAGTTGGACAGGTCATATACCAGCAATTATAAGCAAACAATATTCTAAATAGCATAATGTGCAATAGGTAATGGCCTAGCTACTAAAATGCAATAGGTAATGGCCTAGCTAATAAAGTGCAAACATATTTTTATTTTATTTTTTATAGTGAGATAAGAGCATGAGAAGTAAGTGCAAGACTAGGAGAGAGTGCTAAAAGGTGGCGAGGTCGCTTGTCAAGGTACCAAGGTGGATTGTAAAGAAATGTGTCTTGAGTCTCTTACGGAAGATGGGTAGTGTTTCCGCAGTTCTGACTGTTACTGAAAGCTCGTTCCACCACTGTGGTACCAAGACGGAGAAAAGGCGAGACTTTGATGAGCGAATCTTGAGGTCTCTTAATGGTGGCATTGCCAGTCGGCCAGCCGAGGTGGTAAAACGAAGGTCTCTTTTAACCAAATGTGTGTAACAATTAACTTGCAATGCCTTCATTAACCTGGCCACCTGCTTTAGCTTGTGTAAAAATGTCATTGTATGTGTGTGTGTGTGTGTGTGTGTGTGCGCGCACGCTGTCTCCCTGCCAGCGATGCCAATCTCACAGACGTGTTATCGGACGCTGAAGACTGTGATCTGGGCAGCCTGGAGCGCTTGGAGCGAGGCAGCACCGACACACTAGCCAATGGTTGTCGTGCCGACTGCGACGCTGCCAAGAGGCTCGCCAAGCGGCTTTACCACCTTGAGGGCTTCAAACGCTGTGATGTCGCCAGACACCTGGGCAAGAAGTGAGCCCAAACGCTCACACACACACGCACACACACACACATAGTGTGATGGACTAATCTGTGTGTAAACAAACAAAAGACAACACAAGATAATTTATTCATACAGGACAATTAGTTTACGCTTGTGTCAACACATACCCAAAACACTAGCATGATAATGTAAGCTGCTTTCAATCAATGATGAATTGATATTTATGACTTTGACGTAAAAAAACAATTTGGAGAAATGAGCAATATGATTTCATGTTACGTTTAATAGTGTTTGTTGTTTCATCTGATATTTGTTTCTTTATTATGTACAGAACATAGTTTATCTCTGTTTCTGTCACACCAATCTCTGTTTCTCTATTTCCACCTGCAGCAATGACTTCAGCCAGTTGGTGGCATCAGAGTACCTGAGTTTCTTTGATTTCTCCGGCCTGTCACTTGATCGAGCTTTGCGGTAAGGCACAAACACGGTTTGCATGTCCTTCACCTTGTCTGATGGAAACATACAGCTGTGACCAAGCTGTTGTGTTGCACACATAGACCATATAAATACATGGACAAATCCTCTGTGATGTAACCCATAGCCATAGAATGGGTTGGAAGATCAAGCTGTGTTGCCTGTAACCATCTTTACAGTAGCTGACTCCGCCTGTAACACTTGGCTGTCCGTAATAATGGGATCAATTACATATTTTCAACTGATGAGTTATATAAATATTCACCCCCCGTTCATTGATCATGAATGGGGTAACTAGCTATAGAGACCAAAACCGTTTCTTGTACCAGGCTGTAAACGTGCTGTAAAGTTGGACATTTTAACATTGTGGTCTATGGGGATTGACTTCACTATTTGAGCCAGCCTCAAGTGGCTAGAGAGTGTTCGAATCAGCTCAGTATTTATCCTGCTCCAATGCAAGTCATTAGCCTACTAAATTTACTGTTTTTTAATAGCCTACAGTTCCATAGTTAAATCACTTACTGTCCTTTAACAGCCTACAGTCTGATAGCCATTCCTTTTTTGCAGAAATAAGCACACAATGTGTGGTTCACAGTCTATGTGCATTATTTGAAAGCTACTGGTTTAGTAGCCTAGCCTACCTGCTAACACCCGCTGTCAAATCCAGTCCGCATTCTCATGTTCAAATCAGCTTCCAAATAATCCAATTGTCTTTATGTAGTCCAATCCTCTTTCCATAAGAAAATATAAACCACATATCCAAACAAAAAAATCCAATTCAACAAGCTGTAGGCTAGTTTAACTTGTCAATAACAGCAAATCACAGCATCTGCATGTGGCATGCCAAAACGTGCTAAAAAGTGGTATGTTAAAAACAGATTTCTGCCCACGAGAGAACACACAGCCCTATATTATAATCAATCTAATACTTTTTACCAGTATACATCTATTTAAAGTGAAAACACAACTCATAAAATGCACGTCTACATTTTCCAATCAATGTTCGGCTGAGGATACTACTACAACACCGCTGTAGGAGCCAAAAATAAGTTTAATACTTTTGCACTGTCTCGTACATATGCGGTATGAAGTTTACCGTAGAACATGCAATGGGTGTGGTTACAGCGCCTTCTGCTGACACACCCCCCAGCGCTTGAGAACAGATAATGATGGTTATATTTTCACGCTTTTTAAATGTAATTTTATATACTTTCCAATGTTTTTATTAATTCAAATTTGGCTGGGTGGTTAATATTACCTTTTTCTGTGGTGTGACAAACTGAAAACACAAATGTATGTCTGCTTTACACAATCTTTAAACCTACAATCACACAGATGACAAAACGATTGTCACTTCCTGATTTACATATTGTTGGATTATTTAGCAACACGTTGTCCGACCTTCACTCCCATAGTTGCCTCACCTCAGTATTGGCATAAAATAGACCTATAGACCTAAAACAGCGACTTGTTATTCACAATGAATGGCTGCTGGTCACTTTGTCGGCCTCATTTATTCGTGTGAACCAGATTACCTGTTGTGCAGGGCGGAGGCATCTAAGTTGTGTTGGCAATAGACCTTTCCCCAGAAGCGAGTTAGCCACGACCATGGGTGGGTCTGTGAAACAACAAACGCTACTAAACGTAAAATTAAATCATATTGTTAATTTCTCCAAATTGTTTTTTTTTTTTTTTTTACATGAAAGTCATAACACGGTGGCCCAGTGGATAGCACTGTGGCCTCACAACAAGAAGGTCACGGGTTTGAATCCTGGTCGTCCTGGCCTTCCGTGTCTGCATGGGTTTGCTCCGGGTTCCCCCATATCCAAAAAACATGTTAGGTTCACTCTCTCCTGTCAGTGCCATTGACCAGAGACACTGGCATATATCTGGAGTTGGTCCCCGGGTGCTGCACAGCGGCTGCCCTATGGGATGAATATCCTGCCATGATTCAAAACCAAAAAGATAAGGTTCGAAAGGTCGTAATTTAGAGTGTGAAACCTTGAAATCTAATTCAAAGGCATGAAGAAAGAATTCCAATCTCTGAAAAAAAAATTTTAATCTCTGAAAACACTAATTTGTATTTGAGTTTTCTTTCTGTAGCACCGTAGCTCATGTTTCACAGTGTTTACTTGTACTGTACTTGAAAACATAGGCTACACACAGCCTATACCGAAATATAACTTAAACAATAACATTTTCTGATTTCAGGTAATTACATTTTAACATGTCTCGATAGTATATTGATTATTTATCTACAACCAGGAGCTAATACTTGCGCTGAAATTGCATGCCCATATAGCTAAAAATAAACCGGTGGTAACTCCGTAGTCTTGCCGTAAGAGTCGATGACCGAGGTCTTCATCCTAAGACGCTAAAGGCTTTTTCACGCTTCAAAAATTGGCGAGAAAGGCCATTGACCAAGCTGCAGTTTTTGACGAGTTGGGAATGAGAACGTGTTCCTAGAAAAATAACCTTACTACAGTAGTGATATGATAGTTTATCCTACTGAGATAAAGACAGTCGTCACTTAAATTGTATAATGTTTAATAGTCAATAAATGAGAAATATCGCCGCAAAGTCTATCAGTATAAAGGTAAAGTGAAACTATTCAGGCAGCAAGCGCCTACCAGTATTTTGTTTTGGATGGACGACTGAGGGATGAACAGTAGCTTACAGTAGCTATCACGTAGATTGTAGACAGGCTACTACATTCTTCCGGTTATGATTGACAACTCTTACAAATTTTAAAGAGATACAGTAATTATATTACCATATAACAAATGTGTTTGGCTATCCCATCATTTTGAATCCTAATTCATAGCATAGTTTAAGTTTAGTTTTTTGCACAGCTTCAGCAAATTGAAAGATATGTAATTAGATATATAAATTTCTATACAAATAGAAAGATAATGTAAGTATTTTACAGGTTTCGAATACTTGATGGTATTTCCGAACGAGTATTCGAATACTCTGTCTCAAAAACACAATTAAAAACACTAAATTTTTCATTATTACAAGTCATTATTATTATTATCAGTATCGTAGCCAGAAATTTGCTGGTGGGTGGACATACATGTACATCAAACTAGGGGGACAATTATATTTGATCTAATAGGCCTAATAACTAAAATACAGTATATTTATTATGAAATATTGCTAATATTGCTATATATATATATATATATATATAAAAAATAGCATTTGACAACATATGAATAATACAAACATAAAGTGATTATTTAAAAAGAATATTCCAATCTGGTTGGACAGTCGGTGGTTCTAATACGCCCACCCATGGCTAGGAGGCTGGTCTTCATATATTTTATATGTTTTTGTTTTTGTATGCAACACGGTAACATACATGGTGGGACATGTTCTCCCTGTGTGTTTGCGTGGGTTTCCTCCGGGTGCTCCGGTTTCCCCCACTATCAAAAAAGAGTGGCTGCCCACTGGTCCCTTGAGGGATGGGTTAAATGCAGAGAATTAATTTCCCCTAGGGGATTAATAAAGTATATCTTCTTATCTTAATGTTGTCACACCTCGACTGGCTTTATTTAGTCAACGAAATATGCTGTCAGAATTCAAACAGTAGCTGTCTCAAGGCAAACTGACACTGATACAAGGTGCTTCTTCACAACCAGTCTCTACCAACTTTATGTGGTCAGCATATTGATTACAGGAGCTTTAAAGCTGCAGGTAGGAATTTAGTTTTAGTGAGCGCAAGCTAAAAACAAATACAGTATGTTGTAGCTTTTTGCATGCATTCATGTGATTGACAGGCAAAGTAGATTTGCTGGACCAATCAGGGAAAAGATGCACTGATTGGTTAGAAGCCTTTGGGTGTTGTGAAGATCTAAATAGACTTAACAGAGGCAAGGGCTTTCAACAAGAGCAGATCTTCTCACAGAGCACAGAACAAATTACACTGCATTTAGAGCTAGAAATCATACTTACAGCTCCTTTTAACAAAACAAATGTTTGACGTTGCCCTTGATGCACAAACTAATTAAAATATAGAACAATTGATTTTATAATATAATTATCTATAATAGCAAATCATGGTTACAATGGTGTAATCTGGTGCCACAGGAACTTCCTGAAGGCCTTTCCATTGATGGGCGAGACTCAGGAGAGAGAGAGGGTCTTGGTACATTTCTCCAAGAGGTTCTGCCAGTTCAACCCTGAAACACTTACTTCTGAAGGTCAGGCACGCCAGGAGAATGTAAATGATGACGATGGTGAGTGATGAAGGGTACATTACAGTGATGGAAAAGAAGTGACATTCTACCAAATCTGTACTTTACTGAAACATATAATGCTATGTTTACTTTACTTTTAAGATCTTAGTTAAATCTATGTAACCTAACTTTAATGAAAAAAATAAAGGCAAAGGCTTACGTTTACTTACATTTATTATAAAATAATTCGTTTTGTATAAATGTTGAATTAAGTATGAATTTTCAAGAGATTTAGATACTGTAAATTGATAATATGTGAGATTATAATAAAATTGTTTTAGCAATGTAGAATTTTAGTAAATACATATTTTACTCTATTACACTATTTTAACTGCAGTGGAAATAATTTGTAAGTTTAATGTAAATATAATTGTAATAATTAACTTGCTTTAATGTTGTGTATTTTCATTAATACATCAAATTCACTCAATTGTTAATATGGTAACAACTGACTTACTGTTCTGACTTGAACAATTAATCATATTCAGTAACACCATGTGCACCTAATGTGTGTGTCATTTTCTAGCGCATGTGTGTGTGGAGAAAAGGCTGACATTTAAATTACCTTAACCTAATGTGTTGTTCTGTTGCAGATGGAGCCCACACATTAACCTGTGCACTCATGCTGCTCAATACGGACCTACACGGACACGTATGGACTGCTTTTCAATAGCTTTTCTATTGCATAGCGTGTATAGATAGATTCAATTATCTCTCAGTAACCATAGAAACTCCCTTTGCAAGCCGATAAACGTAGGACAAGGCTCTCCCTCACTGCCTCTCCTGTCTTTCCTCAGCCTAGTTTCTGACCTCCTTCTGTCTCTCCTCTCCTCTCCTCTCCTGTGCTAGTCAGAGCTGCTCCTGCAGGAGCGCCAGGGTTGTGCATGACAGAACATTTTCAGTGGCCTTGGTCTGTCCTGGCGCCCACCCTCCCATTTGTCATGTTTGCTTGACTCACCATTAGGGATGTCACGAGAACCAATACTTCAGTACCAACGTCAAAAATAAAAACAGCAAGTAGCATAATAGAGAATAATATTCACCAAAACCAGTAGGCTATGCAAACGGTGCCTTCGAGCGTTCCAGCTTATCAAAGCTTTTACCGATTGAGTAGAAAATAAACAGTTCCACTATTGTCATGTGACATCATACGGTTCGTTGTGATTGCTTAAACATATTTAACGGCCTGGCGAAAGTAAAACAAAATCAACCTTGAAGAAAATCAAATATAAACATGTCGTATTTGTGCGGAAACATTCACGTTGTGTGTGTGTGGTGTAATTTAATATAGGCCTAAATGCATTTTAATCATCGCTTTTTCGTGCTCTGTACAGACAACATTACAGTAGCCTACATCAACATTGCACATGGCATTTCTATGCATTTCATTGCATTTCTATGTGCACATGGCACATAGAAAAGCCTCCAGCATCAGAAGAGCTGACAATTGACAACGTCTCAGCATACGAAGTTATGAGCTTGAGATACTGAGATAACTTAGCTTTTAATAACTAGAAATGTAGTAGCTAGGCTGCATAAACAGTTATAGCATAGCTACACTCATTGAAGTACAGTACAGTAAATAAATATATATACAGTATATAAATAATGTATTTTTTCCCCGTGGTATCAAAATGAGAACCGTGGAATTTCACTGGTATTGGTATCGACTACTAAATGTCTGGTATCGTGACATCTCTCCCTACTCACTATGCATGATGTAAATATCCTTCCTCTAACCCAGGGGTGGGCAATTATTTTCACTTGGGGGCCACATTGAAAATGTCAGAGAACTTCGCGGGCCACCTTACTTTGTTAACAAACATGCTAATTCTTTTAAAATACAACTCAAAATAGCTAACTTTGTTAACTTGGAAATTTATGCATATAGGCTATTCCTATGCAACACAATTTTCATAATAAAACGTAACAGTTCACTTTAACTATGTATTTTTTTAAGCAGCAGTAAATAAACTAACATTTTGCAGAGCTCGTCAAGTAATTTTATGTTGTATTATTATTTTTAAATGTTTGATGTACCGGGCGGGCCGGGTAGAACGTCTCAAAGGGCTGCATCCGGCCCCCGGGACTGACTTTGCCCAGGCCTGCTCTAACCACTAGCATTCTCTCTTTTCTCCTCTTAAATCCTTCAACTGCTAACCATCACTGACTCCCTTGGTCTCTTTATGGCTCTCTGCAGGTGGTAAGTATGTTTGTCGTAATTTACATTTAAACATGTTTCTTCATGTCATCTGTCTGGGACCTGACAGGATACCATTGTTTGAGGTAAGTCAGCTGTTCAGGTGTTCTTTGCCTAACACCTCTCGAATTGAGAGTCTAATAAAAATAAGCTTCTGGCATACAGTATAGGCCTATATTGTTGTATATTAGGCTATATATTTTATTATGGCACAGAATATATTTTACCACTAATTTGTCTCAGAACCTTTATTGGAATATTTATGATTTATTAACCATTTTAAGGTGAACAGGGAAAACAAACTACATGTCGCTTAACGCAGTCACATCTAAAATGCATATATCCTACATCTAACGCACACACTTAAAGGCACCATCCTCCTTTTCTGAGGTTCGCACCGTATACATTAATGCCACATATTGTGGCATTAATACATGTAAATGTAATTTACTTTTGTAGTTTCTGTGCAGTTTCTGTGAGTAGTTTCTGTGAGCCTTTTCCATCCATGTGAGTCAAGGTGGTGGACAGACACAATGTGTGATTTGCTTGAGGCATATCTAAGCAGATAAAACCTGATATAGCTTACGATTAATCGTGATAAACTATAGTTCTATTAATCCTGATAACATTTATTGACAGCCCTAGTATTAGTTTATTATATGTGGTTGCAAAATTCACTTAAGATTTAGTCAGTGACATGGAGGCAGAGGGAATGCTTCTTGGATACATCACGACTTGCACTAAAACTGTATATCTAGAGATGGCACGATCCAGTTTTTTCAGTCCCAATACCAATACAGATACCGACACTTTGGGTATCGGCCAATTCCGAATTCCGATCCGATTCCAGTGTTAAATTAAGTTTTAAGTTAAGTTGCAAAGTAAATGACAGCAATCTCTATTTTAGGACAGATGTATTTTAGAAACCTGCTGCTGATAGTGTGGCCTGGGTAGGTTAGACATGGCTGATGCTTGACAGTAGACCTACGCGTGTAAATCAATTGAATTAGATCAGCCCCATGGATCGGTTACAACTGTCCAATTGTCACCGATATTGATCCAGCTATTTAAGTCAGTATCTGACCGATTTCTGATCTCAGCATTGTATCCGTGCTATTCATAATAGAAACATGATCCACAGGGGTCTCTTGTTATGCTGTTGGTTGCCTGGAGATCGGGGATGACATTTCTGATATAAATAGCAAATAAAGGTTAACATTATAAAGAAAAAAAAAATATTATCCTAATAACCTCTGACCAATGAGCCATGACTAATGGTATACCTGGTAAAGGCAATGGATGACAGGAGCCTTTGATAGTATTTTTGTACAAACACACACACTGGATTCATCTGATAAATATAGGCGGTCAATATACTTTAACTCAACAATAACAATTCATAAAACCTAAATATGTCCAATTAAAACAAATAATATACATACATTAAAATGAATTTGATTGGTCTCTGGCTAGCTTGCCATTTAGGGCTTTGATATGCAGGGGGACATGGGAGTGTTTGCAGCACTGGGGGATTCTGAGGCATCTACCTGAGGGATGACATAGAGAGCATATGGATGGAGTCTTATTATTGTTTTTTATAAAACAGTGTAGGATACTGCCTGACTCCCATGATCTTCATGGCTCTCTGTTAAGGCTAACGCCCACTGAAGGTGTCGACGAGCGTCAAGACACGCCAGAGTTTTAGAACTTGTTATTATTAACGGGGCAATGCCCACTGGCAGCGTCTGACGCGCGGCAACGCGTCAAGCCATAAGCATGCATTGAATATCTGCAGGTTTCTGAGCTCCTCCATCAATTTGACTTTACTTTTCGAACGTTGCATTCATTGATGCGGCCAGTGGGCGGCGGCCTTTAACCAGGTGTTCAGAGTGTTCAGGTGTACACTGAGGTTGCCGAACCAGGCTGAGATGCCAAATTGCAAGATGCTCTTAACTACGGCATGATAGAAGAGCAAAAGCGTTGTCGTTGACACCAAAGACCCTCAGCCTACGAATGAAATGTAACCTCTGTTGGACCCTAGTGCAGACATGATCAACCTGAACCCTCCATGTCACTTTATTGTCAGTGTGTACAGTATGCCTAGGCATCAGAGTCAACCTGGGCTATGTTCTGGTCATGGATAACCACTTGTGAGTGGTCTCCAGTGGATTTTGGGTCAAAAACTACCTCTTCTGTTTTCTAGTGTTGAGGCTGTGTAGTGTGTGTTGCACCACTGAACATGTATGTACTTACAGTACATACATGTTTGTATGTACTGTAAGTGTGTCTGATGTGTCATACACAAGGCTCAGGGTAGCGGTCTCCTCAGAAGATGTAATCATTTAATTGTTAGCATTGCTGCATACTGTATACATTTGATATTAGCTGTTGGTTAATAGCTCCTTGGTATCATCAAGTGAAGATCTGTTACAGATTCATCTCTAGGCGTATGTAACTGCTCCTGTCCCCATTATTCATTCCACAGTTGAGCTAACGTCAGTAAAATAAGAATTAAAATAAGAAAAAGAATGTAGTTAATACTTACTAAAACATTTAATACATGGTAAAATTGTCTTGCAAACTTTGAATGAAAGCATATACTGTATATTAACCTGAATGTTAATCCAATTGTCCAAAACTAAACAGTAGTATATTTAAGTAAGTTTAATTAATTATGTAATCGCTACAATATTAAAGTATTTCAATACTAGTTTTTGCGCCACAAGCCAAGGGCCTCTGTCTCGTTGTTTTTAAGTTACTGTTCTGTTCTTAAAATCCTGTAGATGTAGATCTGCAGGTGGATCAAATAAAGCTTGGTTTAACATCTATTTCTGCTTAGATTACCATTTGGTCCTGCCATTAATGTGGAGTCATTTTTTTTGCCTATGGGCATTATTCAACATAGTTCTGAAGATCCCATTTCTTTTTTTTCTTTTCTTTTATATTATATTATATTATTACCTAAGCAGTGGCGGTCCAACCAGTGCACACTAGTATGAAGAGGCAAGGGGAAATCTATAGTGGGGACAGAGCCTGCATTTTACTGCCACCCAGTGGCACATTACAGAACTCTGCATTTTTAAGAGCCTTCAGAGCATAATAGTTGTTCATTCATTGCATTGAATCTACAGCATATCTGCAATACCATATGCGTTGAATCTCCCAGTAAAAACCATCAGCGCATGAAACTTCTGCTTAGCTGTCAAATATATGTATCTTTTTTTCTTTCCTCAGAATATTGGGAAAAAGATGTCTTGCCAACAGTTTATCAGTAATCTGGATGGCCTGAACAATGGCAAAGACTTTGCAAAAGACCTATTAAAGGTACATACATACATCTTGTGAACATTTCTGTGTTTTTCCTACTGTATACATACATTATTGTCACTTTTAGGTACAGTACAGCTCAAGATCTGTTGTGAAATTGCCCCTGTGATTAAAACATTACAAAAACATTATCTTTATTAATGGACAGTTAACTTTTAGACATTGAGCTTTGGAGAAAACATGTTTGGGAAGTGTCTAATGTTTTACTTTGCCCTGGTTTACCTACACAGGTGTTGTACAACTCAATCAAAAATGAGAAGCTTGAATGGGCAATGTAAGCATGTTTTTTTATAATTGTTGTGTGCATATGTTTTGTTTCTCTTTGTGTATTATGTTAATGTGCTGTACAATTATTTTAGGTAGCACATATGTATGTGTTCTTATAAACAAATAATATTTGTGCAAAGTCATACTTGTTTAGCACATCATGGGCAATTTACTTTTGTGTAGTTGATATGTAAAAATAATTTGTGTGCATGCATTTTGTCTGTTTGCATGGGTGTTTTTCGGTGGTGTGTGTGTGTTCAGTGAGGAGGAGGAGCTGAGGAAGAGTCTGTCGGAGCTAGTGGAAGGGCATTGTGAGGGCGTCAGTAAATGTGTTGCCAGGGTAACGGACGGCAATAACCCTTTCATTGCTATCCCCATTCTGCTAAATGCTGTCACATACAAACACGGTTTACTGACGCGAAAGAGCCATGCCGATATGGACGGCAAGCGCAGTAAGTGCACGTGTCGTGGACTATTCAGTATTTTGACACTTTTTTCTGTCATACATTTGTTACCTGTCATTCTTATTTGTTTGTGTCTTACTGCTCAGCTCCAAGGGGTCGTCGTGGCTGGAAGAAGTTCTATGCGGTTCTGAAAGGCATGATCCTGTATCTCCAGAAGGTACTGCATATCCTTCTTCTGATTCGTTACCATGGAAACGCACATCCGCTACCGCAGTATCGGCAAACGCAGCGCAACAGCCGCTGAAAGCTTCTCGCTGTGGCTGTGCATATGTGTGCATGTGAGAGCAAAGAATGAAGCTTGAATGTTTGTCACTCCCTGCTGGTAGGAAAACGGTACTGACACACTGTAACGCTGTAGAATAATATACCGTATAAATGGACAGCTACAGGATATAGAATCATGATGATAAAGGCATATCCTATAAAAGAAAGATTAATTTAAATATTTTGTATTATTATTAATTATATTAATTATAGGACATGCGTTGGTTTACAGATAAGCCTGTACCATTTACTGACAAACACCACATCTATTCTCACTATCTGATGATGATGATAACAACAACAATAATAATAATAATAATAATAATAATAATAATAATAATAATTTGTGGATTATTAAAGGATTCTCTTTAACCCTTAAGAGTTCTTTAAATAGACTAACACATTTGACCCTAATGGCAAAATATCCCAGCTTCCCAAAAACTGCTGTAAATATATTATATATTAATATTCTTTTCCCACTTTAAACGAGTCAGGCTTTTAAATCTAGACAGCTGTTGATACATTTTGGACACTTATCCACTACTTTTTCCACTACTACATGCGCCGGATATTAATCTAGTATTGGCTATTGTCACATATACATACGGGAGAAAATGTTGGTTGGATACTATATTAAATAAAATGGGTAATGTAAATTAACGATATCCATGCAAAGCAGTCAGTAAATAGCACATTAAAATAACCGTTTGTTTTTAAAGCACCGCAGCCGTTTCATTGTTGTAGCATATTAATAACCACACAAGCTGCGTACGGTAGCCTAGCTTTTCTGTTTACACAGTTAAAATGTTTATCATATGACGGAGGACAATCCACTGCATGGTAGATGCCTGAGACGAATTGTTCAGCAGGCACTCTCAAATGAATTACAGCACAGAGTACCCTACCCGTAGCAGATATTAACTGTGCCTTTGTGAGACTTCCTTCAATAGTAGTAGCGATATATGCCCACATGAGTATGGTAGGCTGACTCTGAATACACTGAAAAATGTAAACATTAGCATCATAAGACCCCAAAACCAACAATCAATTTAACTGCAAAATATAAATCACACATTGTTGAGTTTGCTACTTTATTAGTGACACTTTAATCAATGAAAATGTGCCCGTTCCTAAATTGTATACAGCATTTATCTATCATAGTAATATAATCTAACAGCTTCTTCTTCTCCTGCCAACACTTTGACAGCACTATGGTTATGGTATACATCGATCGATGTATTGTACATCCTTTGTACACTACTTTTGGAGTGCCTCGCAAAGATTTTCAAGTGAACTATTTAAGGGAATGAAAAATTCCGTTTCAGATTTGTAACACTACAAAATGGCTAATTCACTATATTGTGCACTATAGTGAACAAGTGTACATTTAGAACACAGCCTCTGTGTGTTGTAATGTATTGCCATCTCCAAAATGACTAATCATACTTATGGCTGCAGTGCACCTGCATACACAACCTGAACTAAAACCTGAACTAGAAAGTTCAATATAGTTTTGTTTCTGGCTACTCATCATTTTTATTATTGAATTGATTTATAATGCAGAGTGGCCTTCTAAATACTTATGAAGTTGGACACACACACACACACACACACACACACACACCATTATCCAACATCAATAGCAACACTTTATCATTTCAGTAGCAAGGCACCCTTGCAAAAAACTGTAACAAGTGTGTTTGCTGCATGCTTTGAATGTGAAAAAGTAGCGCTATCTGGTGGATAAATATAAATATTAAAATTTGAAAGACAAGAAAATCTTAGCCATTCTAGGCTAATTTAAGGAACTGGTTCTTTAAAATTTCTAAAAGATTTAAAAAATGACTATCCTCTGGTAAGTTTGATATATATTCATTCAACACAGCTGAATGGCACAAAATGTCCCCAGGATCTCTTATTGGTTAAGAATGCAGTAAAGTGCAATATACAGTATATCTCCTTAAATAAAGCAACAATGATGAATGCTAATTTAGTAACATTTCAGAAATAATATAATGAAAACAGAAATCAGAAAAACAAAAGAATAAAGCAGGTGTCCCAAGCATTCTGGAAAAACTGGGAAACAGCTGAATAGTTTTCCAATCATGGAAAATATTGAACATCGGTGAACATGTACTTGGAAAGTTATTTCAAATTTCTCCTATTTCCCTTTAGCTAAGAATGAACTGCAAAATGCATAACATTGCCATCTGAAATTACTAAATTACATGTTGAAATGGTAGTTTATGTAATGGAGTATTATGAATCTGAAATTTTAACAGAAAAGTACAAAGCATCACCAAATAGCCAGTGTCACCTCCATATATATACTATATATATATATATATATATAAGGCAACATGGTGTTGTCAATAAACAACCATTATATCCGATGACTGCAACATCAAACTACATCACGGGTACAAGCGGACGAAATGGGTTTTCTCAGAAGAGTGGCTGGCTTCTCCTTTAGCGATAGGGTGAGAAGCTCGGCTATCTGTGAGAAACTCAGAGTAGAACCGCTGCTCCTTTGCGTCGAAAGGAGCCAGTTGAGGTGGTACGGGCATCTGGTAAGGATGCCCCCTGGGCACCTTCCTAGGGAGGTGTTCCAGGCACGGCCAGCTGGGAGAAGACCTCGGGGAAGACCCAGGACTAGGTGGAGAGATTATATCTCCAAACTGGCCTGGGAACGCCTCGGGATCTCCCAGTCAGAGCTTGCTAATGTGGCTCGGGAAAGTGAAGTTTGGGGTCCCTTGCTGGAGCTGCTGTTAGCTGCCCCGCGAACCGACTCCGGGATCCAACTCCGGAAGTGGGTGACGATGAATGGATGGATGGATGAATGGATGGATGGATGGATTACAACATATGTTAGATCATGTAGTAATGTTTAACATCAGAAAAGCCAAAACCCAAACGTTAAATGCTATCAACTGTTTAGTTGTAAGATACATAATAATGTCTGTTTAACACTTGTAAAATTTATGAAAAATCTACTTGAGAACATTATATGTTACAGATTCCGTCCACACCCGGGATGCGAACCCTGCTCCCGTGGATTACAAAACAAGGGCCTTAGCAGGGAGCCCAAGGAATCTTAAACATCTTTCAGCTAAGGCACAACAAGTTCCCAACTTACAGTTGTACTGTAAGATGCACTCTCATTATTCAGGGTTGATTGTTTACTGGGCAAAAGATACAGCATTTACTGTATCTTTAAAGACTGAGATTCAACCTGTCCAAATTTCCATGGGCGACATAAAGGATTTTTATCCTTTATGTGTACAGATAAACATTAGCATAGCCTAATGTTATATTTATGAGTTAAAAACGCGCATTCCCATTTTTTCTAGGGGCTAAAGAGTTGGAGTATGAGGTTTACATAATGTAAGCGTAGGCTACTGCAGTGTCTACCGGCTGGCCACTGTTTCATGCCCTCTGTATATCGCCATATTGTGCGCACCCCGACTTACTTCCCACAAATTGAAAATCCTAGTCCCTGTTTAACAAGATTGCCGTGGAAAGCGGCAATTGTGGCTGTTTAAGAATTTGTCCTGTTGATGATACTCACAGACATCCATGACGGACAGGAGGAAATTGCATGGATCCATGATATATCTTTTCTACCAGTTCTAATTCATCACTTATGGTAATTATCATACAATATCATTCTGTTATATTTTCTTTATCTCTTTCTAGTATTGACATATTATTGACAATGTCATTCTATGATTACAGCCATCCTTTCCTCATGTGAGCTTGTAGCTGCCACACTTTCAACAATTCTATTTATCAAATTTGATATTCGACTACTTCATTATAGTTCCTGATGTGGTACGGTTCTCGGAGCCCAATGCATTGACTGCTGTAATTGCTATTTGCCATGATGACTTTCTTTTATTGCTGATACCAGAGGACAAAATTTCAAATATAACATTTCTCCTTGTGTCCAGTTCTGTGATCAGCATGTTGATCTCAGTCAGTGAATTTCTTCTCTTTTTTTTTAACATGTTTTGTGGCAGGATAAGCCATTACGATTTGGACATTTATTATCATTTGCATAGTAAATTATGGGAGGAGGTAAGGCAGGGTCAATGGCTCGTGCACGTAAAGCTAAATTAAACATTCATTGGGATGTACTGTATGATGGGAAGATGCGCAGGATTTTTTGAGATTTGTGAGTACGCCATCTTTTTGAAAGCTGCACAGTCGTTGATACATGAGGCCCCATGTGATGTGGACTCTCTGTCATACCAGCTAGATCATCAAAGAAAATGTCCTGGAAATGTCCTGGAAGATCTCTACAAAAGAGTGGGAACCCATACATAGTTAGCCACGCCCAGGGGCGGGTTCTGTGTCGGACAGCTGACCATAACATCCATATATAGAACATAGCCTACTATAACGATAACGATTTCTCACCTATTGTTACCTACACACCTATTGTTATTGTTAGTTTTTTTATTAGGGGTCAAGCAGCGAAGCTGCTGACACCTATTGTTATTGTTGGTTTTTTTATTATTATTATTCCGCCGGAT
>JAODUK010054062.1:0-18702 GCA_027564635.1 Typhlichthys eigenmanni
GGAGAGAGAGAGAGAGAGAGAGAGAGAGAGAGAGAGAGAGAGAGAGAGAGAGAGAGAGAGCGCACTGTGGTGGGGATTCTAACAGAAAAGGCGAGAGCACCCGTGTGCTTTGATGTGTCTCATTCACGCCGACCAAACACTCAAATGAAAATGCACACAAATGGAGGGGAGCGCGATAAAGACGTGTGTACGCTTGTGTGTATGAGAAGGGCACTGTCCACCTTTTGATGTGAACCTCCTTCCCCTGCTCACCCCCCCCCCCTCCCCCCCTCCATCCAGCCCCCCTACCCCCATGCCCCATGGATTCACATGGGCCCCGCCGCAGACAGAGCCTGAGAAATCTGCTCCAGTCCAATGATAGGGGTCAGGCCAACCTGGGGGCACTCAGTAGTGAGTGAGTGAATGAACCAACGTGAGTGTCGAGGGGCGGGGTCACGGGCTTCAAACGAACACTAGCCATTTCCTTCAAACGCAGAAATGCTCCATGAGAAATTAGCTGAATACATTTACCTAAAAAAAAAAAACACAAATAAAAAACATTTTGATCTTAACCAGTACATCACTCGATGCATATGCAAAGTCTGGCCAATTCTACAGACTTGAAAAGAGTTCAAACACAAACACACACACACACCACTAACTAACGCAGCCTAGCAAATGTAAGATTGATGTCTCTGTTGTCAATAGACCAAATTAAATGGTTCTCCTTAAAAAAATAAAAAATATATATAATATGAATAACACACACACATTGTTATGATCACATCAGATAAGAATGTACTTTCATTTAATAACAATTCTAATCATCTCACCCCGGTGGTCCTACCATAAAAAAAAACAAAGGGTTAAAAAAAAAAGGGGGGGGGAATCAAGTTTAAGTCCCTCACGGTGGAAAATAAAAGTATGTCAAGATGTTGAGGGAAGGGGGAGGGCAGAGAAAGGGCCAAGCAGGGGGAAAAGATGGTTTTGTTGCATTTTCTGACCATTGTACCTCATAGTTCCATTTCAACAATTCCCGGGCGCGCTAACTAGCACCGGTTGTAAATGGTGCGCAGGATGATTAGGAAGATGCTGAAAGAATCCACATGCCTCGAGAGCTTCAGCAAAAGGCTCCTGTCGACACACAGGGGGGAGTGAGTGGTGGATAAAGCCATTATGGGGGCTTACAAATTGGGGTTCAGGGAAGAGGTAGGGTGGAGAGATGGAAAAAGGCAGAGAACATGAGGACCCATAGTGACCGAGGAATGTCAACCGCATTTGGACAAATGTGCAACAGTGTTTTGTCCTTGTGTCCAACTGGTCTAGGTATAGTTGTGATGTTCTGTGGATTGAAAAGTAGCATAGTTCACATAGCGACGCTGTTAACTACTTCCCACCACAATATCACTAAATTAACCAGAAATAACACCTCCCACAACCTCTCGTGTGTTAGACTGCTAGTTGTTTGCACAATTTAATGTAGCATTTGTATAGCTATGGTATGTCACGTCTATAAGAACAAGCTAGTGATTAAGTGCTACATAAATAAACTTGACTCAACTCTCTTATCCCATCTTTAACTCCGCTGCCCAGTGTGTCCCTCCTACCTGGGCCATTCCAAAAGCCCGCCACTCCACCCCTCTTCCCCTCCACTAATCCCTCAATCAGTGTGTCAGAGGGCAGCAGTATTTGTTTAGGGGCCAAGCGTTTAAAGTGCAACGCAACGAGGGCCGGCCCCGGCTCCTTATTCTCCGCCCGAGGCTGACAAGCGAGAGGAGAGAACCGGCAGAGGGCACCGGGCAGAAGGAGAGAGAGGGAGAAACAACTCGAGAGAAAGAGAGAGAAAATAATGGTGAAGGAAACAGCAAGCATGCAAGAGAGAGAGCACAGCTAGGTACAGAAAGAAGGGGGAGGAGGGGAGAGAGAGAGAGCGAGCAAGCGCAGCGGTGATTCTGAATGAGTTTGTGAGAGAAGGAGAGAATGGAGTGGAGGGAAAAAGGGCGTTGAGTGAACAGAGGTGAGCGTTGCATTGATAGTGGATGTATCCAGCTGAACACCCCCCCCCCACACACACACACACACACACACACGCATACACACGCACACCCCTCCTCTCCACCCAGAAACCCTTCAATCAAACAATTACCATCGGTGCCGATCACTGTAGCATCCCCACGCCGCATTCATTCCCTTTCATTCACCCTCTTCTCCCCTCCTGCGCTTTATGCCTACCAATTATCATCAGTAGCCCCCGGCCGGCCCTGTGTCCTTGTTCCTGTTTCAGCAGGCCTTTCACAAGCGGGCCCTGCATTAATAGGCCAGTTGCTACAGATGAGAAAAAAAACCAAGGGAGGAGAGCGGCGATTATTCAACGTCCTCCCGGGAGAGAGAGGAAGCCCAGGTTTCACACCCAGGGAGAGCAAAAGCACCGCCTGCCATTTATGAAGCTGTCAGAGGGCCAGCTATAGAGGCCAACGGGACCTGAGGATAAAAAGGGGGCCATAGGGTTGGAAGGATCCGGAATTCAGAAATTTGTAAAAAAGAGAAATATAATTGCACGTTAAGGCAAGTATAAACCCAGGGTGCTTAAAACCTTGTATTCTGACTTACTTTAAGTGAAAAATATATACACAACCAGCAAAAGAGCCTTATTTGTAGTGTGTTATGGAACACCATCTTTAAAGTCCGTTACAATGCTTGAAATATCATAATAATTAGCCGCACGTACTTCATTACATATTCTTACCTCACCTGATGAACACTAGCACTAATATAAACAAATATGTATCAAATCAAAACTATATTTATGACAGGTGATCAACAGATTATTAATAGTATTTAAATACGGTCTATTTTACATAAAAAGGCTTGGTGGAGCAAATGGGGACTACATTTGCATTGTGGGCATGCAATTCTTTAATGTGACCAGCAGGAGACCTCAATGATTTAGAATTGTGACCGTTTACACAGCAGGTTAAACTGCAATTGGCATTTAATAGGCTACTCTTTCTACTAGCACACGAGTCTCTATATAATGATGCTGAAATCACACCAGTAATGAGTTATCACATTTGAAGGATCCATTGTCATACACACTCTCACACAATTCTAGAATGAATGCCTTAAGCGTACAGCGGCAACGTGAAGCTATTACTGTATGCAGGCTAAAAATGTATGTGGGCTGGGAAAAAGGTGGAGCTAAGTAGGGGTCCCTGACACCCAAAAGGTGAAACAAGGAGACTGATCCTGAGCTTAAAGAGCAGATGAACACATCTCACACACACACACACACACACCACAAAAAGAGCTCAGACACCTTGATCGCCAATGGCTGCATGGACCCGTTTGAAGCCACCCAGAACAAAGAAGGCACCAAAGGTAAAAGCCACAAAGCACCATGGGTACTGCATTTGTTGAGCGGGTAAAAATAAATAGAGAACCAGAGAGGAAAGTGTGTGTGTTACGTACAGTATACAAACACATCTTTTGACATTATAAACTTAAACAATATAAATATATTAATACTTTTGAATTGCACAGATTACTAAAGTCAATCTGTACACCTTTTTAAAATTCAAAAAGAATTCAAAAAGAATCAAACCAAACTCACGAAAATGTCTGTAAATCTACTCCTTCATTTCCACAAGTAAACAATATACATACTGTGTTTGCTGATCAGCCAAGTAATGTATCCAGTCTTGTTTGAAGAGTTGATCTGTACTGTCCTATTGTGAGCACACTGATGCACAACCTCATTCATCTACATAGTTTGACACGTCCTCATACAGTAAACTCACCACACTGACTAATATTTAAAGTGAAGTTAATGACTTATGTTTATTTGTCTCCCTGTTTTTCATTTTATTTAATTATACATATTATTTTAAATTGCCACTAGATTTAAAATGAACATTATTCAGACTCATAATTTGCATAACAATGTATCCACACATTTTACTTAATTTAACTAAAAGTGAGCTCAGCCAATGCTTATTAGCACCGCTAGCAATACTTTAAAAGAAGAGGACATACAGCTCTGTTGTCGATGGAGAGGCTCCATGGTTACTCAGATAAATCACCTCTTAAATCAATATTTATTCTTCAGTGGAGGGAAGGCTTGTGAAAATAACTGTATATATGTATATATATATATATATATATATATATATATATATATATATGAAACCAAGAGCAACACTTAACTGTATACTGACTGGTGTGTGTGGTGTGTGTGTGCGTGCGTGCGTGCGTGCGTGCGTGCGTGCGTGTGTGCGTGCGTGTGTGTGTCCATGCCTGTCCCTCACCTGCACACCTGAAGCTTTGGGCGGTGAGCCCCTTCTCCACAGCGAGGCAGGTGAGAATACTCAGGAAACTTGTGGTAACCGACTGCCGTTTTGATCTCTGGCTCTCCCTGTTGCGTCTCTCCCTGGACGGCCTGCACCTCAGCAGTACCCCCTGAAGGCTTGAGGGTTTTTCCACGGATCCTTCGTCCGTCCCTTGACCAGGCCTCTGTGCCTCCACCGCCCTCCGCAGGGCCTGCAGCCAGTCCTGGGCCTTGAGTTGACTCTCGGCCCGGAGCCGGAGCACCTCTTTGGGGAACACCACTTGGAAGTGGTCCCCGTGATCTGCGGGGCTCCCGTTCTGAGGGTCGGGGTCGCGGTCGGGCTGCACGGCCACGCAGGAGGCCAGGGGAAACCGGAGGACGGGCTCGGACACAGGGCCGCGGCCTTCGGTGGGGAAGGCCTGGAGCGCCGAGCGCGTCAGCACGAAGGTGTAGGAGCGCCAGTCGTCGCGGTCCACGAGCTGGCGCAGCAGGCCCGCCTTCAGCACGTCCTGGCAGCGCTGGGTGAACAGCGGCAGGGCCGTGGGCCTTGCAAGGGCCGGGCGAGGGGCCGTGGGAGAGGGCGTGGCCTCTGCCGCTCCGTCGCTGTCGCCTTCCGACCGCATGTCCAGCCCCGGGGAGGGGGAGGGGGAGGGGGACTGGGACGGGGGCAGCCGGGGAACCGGTTGGTACTCTGTCCCCCCCGACTTGCTCTGCAGGGTCTGCCACTGTTGTTGTTGTTGTTGTTGCTGCTGCTGCTGCTGCTGCTGTTTGGCGGGCCTGGCGACAAGCACGCTCTCCCATATCATCCTCCTCCACTCCATGGCCTCCCATTGGCTGGCCGCTCGGAGCTGCAGCCGGGTGCTGTTGAAGAAGAGGGCCTGGAGGGTGCGCGCGTCGGCGGCCTGGGAGCTGTGGGGGGTGTGGGCGGGCGGCGCGGGCGTGGCCACGCTCTGGCAGTGGGACAGGGAGTAGGCGGTGCCCAGCTGGCGGTTGGCGCTGCTGTCCAGGGTGTAGAGGCGCAGCTGGCAGGGCGTCAGCTCCACGTGGCAGGGAGCCCAGCGGCCCCGCGGACCCTCGCGCTGCTCCAGCTCCCCCCGCTTGACCACGCTGCCGCTGCTGCTGCCCTTCTCTGCTGCACGGGCGACAGAGGACAGAGACAGAGAGAAGACAGTGGGGGTAAGCATGTGAGGTTCCGCTTCCCGTGACGTTAAAGGCCAAGTAGCATTCACATTACCTTTGAGAACAGGCCACCCTCCAATGACAGACTGCCAGATGAAAGCCATTTAAACTCCATTACGTCCCCTGCAAACGCGTTGTGTGCGCATTTCGCCGTAGTTAGCACGTTACCGGCTCAAAAGGACCAACTGTGTCTCATTTAACGACACCTCCGCTGCCCACTGGCTGCTACAGAGACTAATGCTGACCACAAACCATGGCTGCAGGTTAAAACCAATGGTTTGCTTCAGGCGAAACAGAGTTATATCAAATTGATCTGCTGTGATATTTGAGTGCTTTGTATGTCTCGCATGCCACCTGGTGATCTATAGCCTTGGACGTCTAGACCACATCCTTTGTGCTCTCGATGTCTCTCCACTTGCTCTTTCTATCTGCTTTCTATCCGCTCACACGATAGCCAAAATGGTACATGCACTCCAGAGCTACACATATCAATGCCTGAGGCACAAACAATGTGATACCAGGCACGTAGATGTCCCTCTGCTTTTATCTGCGGTACGGGGTCGCTTAGGCACACATGTTTTGGTAGGAGATAGGTGTGCACGGCTGACTCCTCTAGCTTCCTGTAAACCAGGAAGTCAGAACATTGTTTATGACGGCGACTGAGCAAACTCGTCAGAGCGAGGAAAACGTTGCTAATCTCCACCGCCCACCCCCCACCACCACCTTCTCTCCTCCTTCACCGCATTTCCTCATTTACCGTCACCCAGTTCATACTGGTGTGCATCTCCTTTCCCAGTCCTAATCCGCTCTGCGTCTGCCGTTCAACTCTGGGTGCAGACCTGCAGAGTAAACGCGCTCCGAAAACCGTTTGCAGATCGCACGCGTTCTACTTAAGATGCATGTACCTGCGGAGCTGTGAACGCCTCCGTCCGTGTCTATATGTGCGTCTCCATTAAGTGGAGGGCGGCAGCTCTGGCACTTCATCAATCTTATAGAACGCGGCGATAGCCTCGATGTCACAGCGAGGCGTGGACGATGCATGTTAACAAACCCCCTGCTTGAGGCACTAATGAAAATGTAAATAAGCTCAGCTGGCATGAAGTTGGCTGATTGGCAGCGTCCACGCTTGGGAGAGCCGAGATAGGGAAACGGGGGGTGTGTGCGCTTAAGGAGAGCCGCTTTGTTCAATTAGCCTTCATCTCCACTAGCCAAAGTATTAAAAACCACTCTGCAGTAGTAGTAGGCTCCATGAGAGACCTAAAAGCATTATACTGTACTACATGTGCAGTGAGACTTAGATTGTAGGCTTCAACAGGCAACCACACCCGGTTATAAGATAGATAGCCAATCATAATCACGCGTTTCCTGGACACTGGTGTATAAATGTTGGTGTATAAAGAAACTGGAGCACAGAAGATGAATTGCGGCTGTGAAAACCATTCATGCAGAGGCAAAATTCATCTGCACTATTCAAACATCTTCACGTGTTCAAATTAACTGATACATTAAAAGAAGGTATCTGGCATGTGTTCACTGGGCCCTGATGTCTAGAGTCAACAGCAAGCCCTCTTAATGAGTGAGGTGAAATGTCTGCAGCAGCCAGTCGGGCTCATAGGGTGGCAGCTCAAGGCTGCACTCTGGCTACACCCAGAACATCTATCACTGTTAGACCTGTCAAAGCTGCACCACGTAAACACACAGACACACACACACATGCAGGTGTGTGTGTGTGTGTGTGTGTTTGTAGCTGTGCATTTTTCATCTGGGATTCTGCAGTCATTAAGTTGCATGAGGGTGTGTGTGTGTGTGAAATGCTAGATGAGAGGGCATTTCACATCACAGGCAAGCCATTCAAGTACAATTTTGGCTCACAGGCAAGTATATTTCTATGCTAAAATGTCATAAAGTGAAAAAACTGAATACATTTCATACCATGTTGATCCTCCACATAAATCAATGCAAATTACATAACTTTAGAAAAGCATATTATACCATGTAACAGCTGTTTAATCCACCTGTATATGCATATAGTATGTGTAAACCCAAATAATTATGATATATAGCCCAACCCAGTATAGCACAGGTATTGAAGTTGTATCATACTGTTGAATATGGAATTCACAAAACCCTGTCTAACTACCGCCCCATTTAGATAAAGATGCCCTGGCACTTCACCCGATTGCCCGCATGGTCACAAAAAGTGCCATTGCGACCTGTGTTAATGCACAACAGATGGAATCCCCGTGCCACTAATTGCCAAGGTAAACAGGAACAACATCCTGTGAATGTTGTGAATGAAAGACTCAGGCAAGGCCTGCCTATATCATCAGGACTGTGCTTGTTACCATCCTTTGCCCAACTCTTTCCTTTCAACACACATTGAGCTAGCCTAAATAGCCTGATGTCTTTTCACACATATGCTAATGCTTAATAATCCTGCTAGTATCAGAGCTGGATAATTGCCCTCCCTCTTCTACCGCCTCATTTGAGTCTATTTGCTGACAGGATTACAAGCTATTATCCCTTAGGATCCCTTAGCAACTCCTTGGGCCTTCAGACGGCTAAATGCAGACAAACAAACAAACAGGCTTCAGCCCCGTGTTTGTGTGTGCGTGTGTGTGTGTGTGTGTGTGTGTAAGCGCACACACACACACGCATGCAATCTTCCTGAATGCTGAGTGCCATAGCACAGCTGTGCCATTTGAAGTTATCATCATCATCATCATAACAATCTTCTGTCACTGTAATGCATTTTCTGTTTGGACGGAACAGAAACGCAGCCTACACACCTACTTTACTATACAAATAGTCCAATTCCTCATTTATTGAAAGCCTTTTCATCCCTAGGGCATGTTCAAACCATTGAGATTTGAATGATCAAAACAAGAGGAACCTTTTCATGATATCACCATAATGGATACAGTCACACATAGGTGGGTGTAGACCCAACAACAAGGTTCAAGACTACTCCAAGCCTCACAGCTCCCGTTATTTTTCCCATCATTATCAGACAGCATAACATCACATTCAGCGAGCATGAGTTTTAGCAACTCTGCACTACTACTGAACACAGTCGGCAGAATACGCTAGAAAGGTGCGCAGCCCTAACGTCAGCATGGATAGTCGCTAACTGGCCCACGCTTTGACTATGGCCCCAATTTCCTCTTCGCCAACTAACAGTAAAAGTTAAAAGGGACAGGGACACTAAGTGAAATATTTAATAGAAAACACTACGGTGGTGGTGTGCAAGATCTAATTTCACTGTCTTATTATTATTTTAAGTGTCCTATAGAAGGGGTATTTCCATAGTGCATACATAATTAGGCTCTGAGCAGAATTTGCATTCCGGCAGGAAATTGACAGTCTTTCGATTGGATCACATGTTTACACCTTTTCTGGTACATTATATTACTTTCAACATGAACCCATTTTAAAAAATGCATGCACACACACACGCACACACACACACACACACAGCCTATGTATCTGAACGTACCCTCCGTCTGATGGTTAAGGGCCATGTTCTTCAGTGTGCTGTAGTCCAGGGTGGGGAGTCCATTGTCGGTGTAGGCAGACGGCCGATAATTGACGTCTGACCTAGAGCGGTTGTGTCCCTTCTTGAAGGCTGAGTTGGAGGTGTTATTACTACAGTCCTTGGTGTGGGCTGCCAGGTCATTGGTGGAGCGCGCACGGCTCCTCTTGCTATGTCTCAAGCCCAGCCCGAACACGCTGAAGGCTGAAGATGGCTGGTGGTCAGCCCAGGCCAGGCCCAAAGGTCCCACCTCGTGCTGCTCTCCAGCCAGAAGACCCCACACCCCGCTGGAATTGAGCTTCCCCAGTGCCACGTTGGCCACTGCTTGGCCCTGCTTGGCCTGCCTAGAGTTCTGGAGGTCCACAATGTGTCCCTGGCTCTGGCACTCGTCAGCAATCCCGTCCAGGCTGTGGATGAAGTCTTCTGTAGCCTCCAGGGCGGGACTGATGTCCTGCACCATGTCAAGACCCTCCATGATGAGGCCAGGCTAAGCCTTTTCCCCTCGACCGGAGATCTCACAGCTTGATGGTATTCCAGGAGGGCCACAAATCCCCCGAGAGCAACATCTAGCTAGCTCTCATTTACAGACTAACTTTAACAGTCTGCTGGTCCAGATGGTCAGCCGGACTAACCACAACAATAACCTTGAGGGGAAAGCTCCGCGCAGTAATGTAGATTAGCTCAGCTGCTGTCTACGGAACGTTCTAAGAGTCCCTTTAAGGAGTGATTAGTCATATGCTTAGTCTACTTATGCTATGCAAAACCCCAAAAGCGCACTGAATGCTTACAGGCAAAGCAGTCCGCTGTATGAGGCTCCTATGGAAGCAGTATGAGTATCTGCACATCCCCTCTCAAAGCATGGCCCCCATCCAATAGTCCTCTTTAACAGGATCTCTCTGGTAATTGACTTGCTGCCGGTGGAAAGCTACTGCTGCCCTAGGTCAAAGCTTGGCACCTTAAAGGAGGTTGATGTTATTTGAGGGGCACGGTGTTCTATGTAGGTAGCAATATACCATGCTGTTGGCTTTAAAAGACATCCCAGTAATATGGGAGTGATAAAGTCTGATCAACTGTTTAACAAAGAAATGGGAATAGGCTAACACCGAAAACCATGATTCATGGTCTTATCTCATCCGTTTCTGGTGGCACTGATGACATCAAATGGATACGGACTGCAGTGTGACCCTGTGAAAGTGAAAGCAGAATTAGCCCATTGGAAGCATGTAATATGGAATTTTGAGATTGACAAATAAACATGATTATTACATAAATAAGGTAAACATACAGGTTTATGTTACAAGGCGGAGTCAAAAATGCTGAAGAAAGATTGTTCTATAAATATTTGTAACTCGATCAAAACAAAAAAAGGGGCTCCCGCCGAAGCTCCCCCCCCCCCCCCAAATTGGACACAATAACAAGGCTGGGATATATGTTCTGTGGTGCGGTCTGCACCACTTTGTGTTCTCATTTACAGAGCCAGGGCTGTGTAGAAAAAACAGATCATTCTTTCTTCCACAGAGCGGTCAGCTAGCGGACCGCTAGGAGATATTCTCTGAATTTCACAGTGTATTATCTTACAATCGCTGACTCCACTTTTAATTAGGTTCTTTAGTGTTTAGTAGTGTATTAGTTGTAGTAGTACAACAGAAAAACAAAGCCAACTCACATTAGGAACAAGGTCCTGAATATGTCTTCCCTAAACAAACTTCACAAGAGATTCAGGCATTATGATAACAATGCCTGGGAATAAAAATGAAACTAACTGAAAATACTTACCTATCTATCTATGGTGTCCTGATAATTCCTTTGACAAACGGTCTCATATTTTACAGTATATGCCAATTAGGTATCATGTAAAAAGTTAGAATCCTTCAAAAGACATGCAGTATTAAAGGCACTTTCCTAGGTAGCATCCCCAGCAGCTAGGTCTGTGGCCTAGCTGCTGGGGATGAATTGGGTGGGGTTCCCATTCATCTGCTTTCCAGCTAACTGCCTGTCTCTTCTTATGGTCTCATCCTTCTCCACAGCAGTGTCTGCCCTAAACCCTTATCACATTCTTGCTTTGGTTATAGCTTTTGCGCGCGCGCGCGCTCTCTCTCTCTCTCTCATATATTGATTTTCCTCAGTTCTACTCTGCAGCTGGGTCTTTCACGTTTGTCGACACATACATTATTTAGAAGCCATTACATCACTGCTAGCCAATCCCTAGAAGACTGAAGACTGTCAGCAAATTTGATTGTGAATGCATGTGTTTTGTGTGAGTGTCAGACCTGGAAAGTTGTCAAAATATTTTAAATTGCAATAAATGTATAGAAATACCACAAGTAAAGGCATTCATTTTCGACTAATGTAATGAAAACTTTGGTTACGGAATATTTCCTGTGGATGCCAGCAGAGGACGAATCAGTGATTCATAATATTGTTGCTTTTTGTGCAACTGATAATCAAATGTGTGATCTTTAAAAATCACAGATTATAAATAAGACGACCGGAAACAATGTACTCGTGTTTACCCGTCCGCAGGTGTGTGTGGGCTCATGCTTGTCTGATAGTTCCCCTTTCTGTGGCAGAATGTAAGCAACCGAGACAAAGCCACTTCTGCAATTTTAGACACAAGGGTAGCAAAATACAACGTTTGTTGGTCTATCAATCTCATCGTGGGTAATACAGGCAATATTATTTATTAATATGAGAAAGGAATACGACGTTATACAGCAAAACGTATTGGCGGCTTTCATTTATGCACCGCTAGTGTAGATTGACATGTTAGCTACGGTAGCATGCTAACGTTAGGTCCACTTTATCCTTGGGAAATGTCATTTTAACAATGCCATAAAACGTAAATTCGATTAAATGTCTATTCTTATATATCAGCCTGATATCCAATGCATCACTTGAGAGAATATGTGCTGCAGGCTTAAGAATGTAATTCACAAATTGTATCTTACCTTTGAATGTTTACAATTATGTCATTGGTAGTTGTCACCACAAATGCTTTCCGGGTTGAACTACATTAACTGGATTAGAGTTCCGCCTGGCAAAAATATTGTTATAAAATGACAGTGGTTTCCTCAATTTAATTAAAAAAAAGACGAAACATGCATTGAAATATGTGTAAATTAGTAACACCCATTCCCCAACAACTGGTTGGCTATACTGCGAGAACAAATTTAGCACAAAAAAATTACATTTCGGTAGGTTACCTAAAAATCTAATGGCATGGACACAGTCAAATAATAAGGGACATTTCAGTTTAGTTTTATTGCAATTTGAAAATATTAAGTTATGGAACTTGGTTGCTTGAAGTTGCCATTGTACCCTACACTGTGCCATCACAATAGAAAGAGAAACATTAAAGTCTCATTCATCCCAGGAAGAGAAACTAAATAAATGCAGACCTCTCACTGATTTCCTGAACCTTGTCCCACACCACTCTTATCTGTCATTCCTGTATCACAAAACCGTCATTCTTTCTCTGCACTTATTGTCTGGTTTTGTTTGAAGCACAACAGGGCCTGCCCAGGCCTATTGTTGGGCCAAAATAAGTTTTGCACCTTAGAACACTTTAGAATACTGTGTCCAATAACTGTCTGTTAAAAATCAGAAATGTTGGCATATGGTCCTCTGAACCTAGCTCACATTGAATGAAGCAATATCTAAAATTAGGGGAATAGCACAGTATGCTTTAGCAAACCTATGTACACCTCAGATTCATTTTTAGATTTCTTTCTTGACTGTTATTCATGTAAATCCAAATATCTGGTTAACTCCTTTACATTTGATCAAATATTCAATCAACCACAGCCCTATAAGAAAATATCAAATACATTTTAAACTGATAGAATAACTATCAAAAATGACATTTAACCAAACAATACAAATCTAAATCTAAAGACATCTAGAGGGCTATTTTATGTTTTGTTTTTTATTTTTTCTATATTTTTTATAGTTTGACTTGACTTCATGTCCACTTAATTCCTTTAAGCATGGCTGTGCGCATGCAATAGAAATCCTTTTGAGACAAAGTGCACTGCATGGGTGGGGAGACCAGAATGACACATATATAGATGTAGTTCAGGCATGAAGCTATGTCTTTCTGCGAGCACCTCTCATTTCCCACCGTGCAGCACTCACCTTACCCCTGCCCAGTGCACTTCTCTCCGTCTCTCTCTCTCTCTTCCCTGTCAATCTTACCTATTTCCTCTGAATTTTGATTACACCCTCCTCTAGTGATGACTAAATTATGATTGGGTTTAAGGATAGCAGGGCTTTCATCTGTCTAGTGTATTTCTCAGCCTCTTCCCCTCTCCCCAATACACAATAGGACGGCCACACACACTCTCTCACAAACACACACGCTTTTGAAGAGTAGAGTGGCTGCCCGGTCCCCATGGAAACAACTGTGTCTGTGTGTTTTGTATCTGTTCTTGAAGTTGTAGACAAACACAATGGACATACTAGTCTACCCTTCCTTTTCAAGTCAAACAATAAAATGGTACAGTGGAGTTTGATGTGAAACCTGGTTTTTAAATTATGCCAGCTTTGCAGTGATATTGTATGAATGATGAATTTATACTGTAACATAATTACACTGTTTTAAGTTTGATTCCTTGTTGTGCCTGCATCCAGATTATGTGCAAATACATTAACACACTGTAGCCAGGCATATTGGCTTCCCATGTATGATCATGAAAATCTGTCTTCTATGCAATGCTAGGGCTATACAGTAGGCCTAAAGAGCAGAAAGTCTATTAAACTGAAATCAGTATAGCCCAGTATGTCCCATTGCTGTACCATCCAAGTCTATAAAGACACAGTAACCGCTGTTGTTCATATTCACACCTAATGACCCCAGTCTTTCAAACCCCAAGACATCTCTTTGGCCCTTTCGCTCGCCATAAAATAAGGCTCCCTTCTCTCAGACAAAATCCAATTATGAAGGTACAATAGCAACAGCCTGCCAGGCTTTGATTCCCTTTAGGCAGCCCAAGTGGGCCTGCCTTGCACTCGGTCCCCATATTCTCCCTCATATAGATTAGCCAGCAGTAGGATTCCATCTGGGCACAGCAAGTAATCATGTCAAGAGTTCTTAGAAATGAGGATGTGGTCCAGAGAGCTGTAACAAAGTGCAGGGCTATTATGGAAGAAACCTACAAACAACTGGAAGGAGAAAAAAAACATATGCACATTGCACACAACATAGAAAAACAATCACGTAAACGGGAAAGAGCTGAGCACGAGCATTTTAAATTCACAGCACATAAAACACACACCTGCATAAGCACACACGCACAAACACAAACGCAACATACGCGTTTCAATTGCACCATCTACTGGGGAGAAGAGAAACGGTCGAGACTGCTCTCACTGCTCCGTGTCCGCAAGAAGAGGAGATGCTGACATGGTCCCGGACGTTATGTGGATGCCGGAGCCATGTCTTCAATACAGACAAACGCTTTGGGTTGTTGAGCGGTCCTAGTCGTGACTAGTGCTAGGACACTTCCTCGTACCTGGGACTCCTGTGGCATCTGTTAATGCTACATTTTAGACCACTGTTAATTAACTAACTTACAAAACGCGTATGTCTCATTTGTGTTAGTTCTTAAGTACTGCACTGTGAAAAATATTATTCAAGGTATTGTACCTATTGCATCTTAACCGTCCTGGAGGAGGGGATTTCTACCTTTTGTGGTCCCTTCCCAAGGTTTCTTCCCTTTTTTCCCCATGGGGTTTTTAATGGAAGTTTTTCCTTGCTCTGGGGGAGGAGCAGGTTAAGGGGGTGTTTTTTGTTTCCATGTGAAATGTAGCCTGTAAAGCCCTTTGAGATTGCAATGTGATTAAGGGCTATAGAAATAAACTTGACTTGACTCAAGCCATTCCACCTTGACTATGAATATACTGCATCCATGCTGGCACGCTGATCTATAATAACAAGCAGAAGACAAACATTATTTCATGTATTTTTCTGTTTTAGCTAAAATTGTCATAAAAATAAATAGACTCCGAGATTGATTTTGCTAAGAAACAGGCCCTTGTGGCTTCTTGAGATCTTCATTCATGCTATGTAGGAAAGAGACTGAGATTGTAACTTTTTTCATGTATATTTTAATATAAAATGTAACAAAAAATTATATTTGTTTTCAGTATATTTTTGCTCATAGCCCATAATGAGCTGTATGCTTTAGTGTCCCAATCGGTATTACCCTCCACCTACCACTGGGGGCATTCACATTCTACAGGGACAGCTGCCTGCCACCCTGGTGGAACAACAGGTGACATTATAGGGTGACACCCATGGGTGTCGCTAGTTAATCATGGAGATTATAAATGAACAGGTCCCAATCCACGCTCAGCACCCGGAGAGAGGAAGCTATTACTTACGTCTATGATGCTGTGACAATGTTAAACTGTACATATTACTAGTTTCCCCCCGTATACAGACAGAGTGGCACAGCTAGACAGAACTATTGAACAAGCCCCACTACACAGCATTGTGACAGCTCACTGCAGTCTGCAAGAGGACACAGTGCTTGCCATCATAATGGCTTAGTAGGCAAAGACTGAATATTGAATTGTCAAGGTTCACATGTAAATGCATTTTTCAAAGCCTTTCTATCGTTCAGTATTTGCCAGGTTTCATGTCATTTTACCACACAAGGCATTCAGACTTTGTTGAAGCTCATCCGTATTGAGGCTCCTCTTCTTTAGCTCATCCAGCGCTTTGTGCAATATTGCCTTGCACCTCCTTTCTCTCGCCCTAGCATTACGGAACTGGCGATGAAGCTCCTTAACCTTGGCCTGAGCCTGCTCAAGTTTTTTCTTTAGAGTCTCTGGTGAAGGGGATAATGCATATGTGTGCTCCTGAAGAAAGTAATACAGTACAAGATGACAATATCAATCTGGAAAGATATTTGTTGTATGTGAGTTAAGTAAAACTTACAGCAGCCTTTTCTTTGAGGTTGTCATCTTTAAGACCTTGTCGTTTTTTTGTAATGCATTTAAGTGGGGCAACTGCCTTCTCCTCTGTCCTTCTTGTTTGTGTTGCTTTCGTCTTTGTCTTTACTGGCGTTACACGTTGCTAAAACAGAATAGTGATGCTTTTTAGTTTTAGATAACTGTAATAACCTACATGATTATAATTATTACTATTATTAAGTCAACAAATGTGCCATTGAAATAATCTCACTTTCTCAATTGCCTTTGGGGCATTAAAGATAGTAGGAATAGCTCCTTCTCTTATTCGCACTATCTGTCCAGTCTTATCCAGATGTTCATGTTTAAAGTGCAGAGAACACAATACAGAATGGCTGCTTGCAGAAAACCCTTTTTTCCTGACAGCGTTTTCCCATATTGTCCTGAGTTCGCCTGCAGGAAACCTGTGAGAAGATTGGGAGAAAACTTAATGGTTTGTCAGTGCAAAAAAACAAATAAAGCGTTAAAAAAAACTGCAATTACAATCACAGCAAACACACGAGCAAGTTCACTACCCTCCTTACCTATGAAAAGTAAGTCCCTGCTCCTTCGTCTCTCGGGTGCGGCGGCTCCTACAACCAAATGCTGCACAGTACTGTGGCATTTCAACTACTGTTTTTCTTATCGATGCCCTCTCCAAAATGGCAGCGAGCGACAGTCTTCTGCATAAAGCAATAGTAGAACGGTCTAGATATTGCGCATGCGCAAATGATGATCCTGCCAAGAAAAGCTACTTTTCACCAGTTAATATATTTGTCTGTCGGGGTTTCCAATCTTTATTAGTAGAATGTAATATGCATTACACGCTGCTCCTATAAATCAAATGAACCTCACAATGACAACGAAGGTGTGTTGTTCTTGGAATAAGACAGGATGTTGCGTCAACTGGAGCGTCCTTGAGGTGGCTGACAGTTCACTGCACATGATGGTCCAGCATGGCGAGCGGTACTGGCGGAATGAACATGGATGCACAATACATGCCAACATCAAACGTTATGAGTGACGCGGAAATAAATAGACGGCTGGTAAAGTACTGTCTGTGCATTAATATTGTAACCTAAAACCTAGCCTAAAACCTATAGTGCGTAGTAGCCTATCGATCGTCAGGGAAATGGTTCATGGTTTATGCTTATTGAACTTGAATAATGTGTTATGGTACATTTAAAGATAAGTTATACATATTGACGTTAGAGTTACCATCGGTTCAGTGATGGTGATCATTTGGTTTATCCTAATGTAACATATAACGGTAGGTCATTATCCTACTGTTGGTTATTTAGTTACCTGTTGGTTGTCTGTTATCATTCTGTAGAACCAAAAGTAAATGTATTGTAGTAAATGTTAATATAGTTGTCCTGTATGCCATCGTATTATCATAAAATAGCCAGATCTTCGTATTCGACAATCTTCAATAATATATTTTCAGACGACACAGGCATATGTCCTTTGACCCATTTTGTCATAAATATTTCAGGGCATAATGTTTGGAGGTTTGGAGCTGCTGGAGTCCCTGACATAGTTAACATTAGCATACTATGAAAATATAATGAAAACACATCATGCCTTGTCATTCACAGGGAGGGACACTTATTGCAGTTGGACTTGGTGTGGCAGCTGCAGGCTTTGCAGGTATGTATCAAATTCAGTTATTGAGTTATAAGCTTCTAGAACTTCAGAGTAATGTTGAAGGAATAATGGCATTATTTGTAAAGTGAAGAAAGTCTTGTTTATTTTCTGTCCTGCTTTATAGACATAACGTGTTTCCTATTCAGGACGTTGTGCATTTCAGCTTTGGAAGCCTCTGGGGCAGGTTTTCTCAGAGACTGTCAAGAAGATGCCCTCATCAGTTAGTAATAACTTGTTCCTTGCATACATTTGACTGCCTACCTTATTGACATTTCCAATATAGTCATACAGCCGTGGAAAAAATTAAGAGACCACTGCAACAGTTTCTCTGATTCAGGGTGTATTCACACTAGAGCTTTTGGTGCGCACCCAAGGTTCGCTTGAGCCGTTAGTCCGGTTCGGTTTGTTGGTGTGAATGCTCTCCTCCGAACTCGGATGCGCACCCGGGACCGGACCCGGGTCCTCCAGAAAGCAGAGGTCTCGGGTACGGTTCATCCGAAGTCCAGTGCTGTTCGCTCTGGTGTGAACGCTATCCAATCTCGGGTGCGCTAAAAACAAGAAGGAAACACTCCTGCTGGTGATGACTGACAGTATGTTTTAACAGTTTGTTAAAGCGGTTGTATGAAATGATCTTGGGCAAGGTAGCCTACACTGTGGTCAACGAAGGACGTCTTTTTAAAATACAATTATTTCCTAAAACAAACTCACCGGCAAATCAATTTCTACAATGTGATATAAAATGTCCAGCCCCCTGGAAGAATGTATAACCCTGAAGACGACTGTATGACTACCGGTAGGCTACTGTAACGTCGGCTGGCTATGTAGTTTTGCTAGCGTAGCTCTCTCGCTTGCGACACAAAATTATTTTTTTGTGAAGAAACAAAATTGCAGGTAATCGCACTGTTCGCGCACCTTCGGCGTGCTAGGCAACGCAGGTGCTCTGCTCTGAGCAAAGCTAAAAGCTCACTTTGCATTAGGCCTACAGCCTGTCTACGCAAAACTCCTCCTAAATGTAAGCAGCTTGCATCAATTCCATCCTGTGAGGTGCATTTGTAGCATGGCGACAATACCTTACACTATTATATAGGTG
>JAODUK010054073.1:0-18700 GCA_027564635.1 Typhlichthys eigenmanni
ACAAGCAATCTCAATATCCCCGTGGTTCTAAACGCCGGGTAAGAACCCCCCCCCCCCCCCCCCCCAAAAAAAAAACCCAGCGCAAGACGCTTTCAAAAGGAGCCCCAGCAGAGCGTTCAGAAACCATAGCTGAGAATATAGACTGCAGGCTTAAATCGACAAAAGAATAGCTCAACTCCGCAGCTATAGGTTGAAAACAGATCTGTGGAGAAGATGCCGCAGATAACGTGCTAAAGGTGCAGCTATGTTCACCACAAGCCTTTAATAAATTACATTTTATAAACAAAGCTAGTTCAGCACTTGTACAGCCAACGTGAGAGTACTGTCAGGGAGAGTTTGACTAGAAATTAACATTTGTCGCCATCATTTTGCATCATTTGCCACACTGGTATCTGCTACCGGTATTTTTCACAAGGCACGTTATATTAAAACACCACAACCTATCCATTGTATGTACTGTATGTTTTTATTCTTTGCACATGTGTTTATGTGTCAGTATTTGATAACTTTTATCTTATTCTCTCGTTTGATACTGAATTCCCCTTTGGGGAAATATGCAAGCCTGGCAAAACCCCTGGTGTCAGAACATTGCAACCACAAAACAAAGCCATTAGGATGAATTCATCTCTCAATTACATTTGTATTTATTTAAGCCTATTACTGGTTTGTGTGTTTTATTGGCTAGTACACTGTATTAACACAGAGCTGCAACTGGAGATGGTTTGTCTTTAAGTGAAGCATGCTGCCACAAGCACAGAAAGCCAACGCCCTCAATATACTAGAAGCACCCCCCATCCCACCCCTCACACACACACAACACTGACACACCTAATATACCATTTATGGTTTAGTTTCGTGGGCTCTGCATTTGTACCTGGTCTTATAGGGAGGTACCCAGAGTCATGGACAACTCGTTTAGGGAACCTGATCAAATAGCGTGAAAACGTCCTTGAGAAGTTCCCTTTTTTGAGAACTATGAACCAGTATGCCTATTTTGGCAGCCGTCCAAAGGGGGAACTCTATATTGTTGCCAATGCTACTTCTTGAGGGGGAAATGCCATTAGCTAATGCTAACCGCTTCAGACGGCAGCCCAGACCGAAGGCCTTACAAACAACAATTAGCGAGGCAGACAGGGTTATGACCGTCTACAATGTCTTCTGAACTGTAGTGGCTGTCTTGTAACACACGCGCCAAGAAAGGAAAGGGGTTGTGAACGAGAAACAGACCGGAAAGAAATCTCTTTGAAACGCATTAAGGGTGCTGGACCACCCTCCCGCTCAAGCCACCCCCAGCAAACCCCACCCCCCCCCAATCCCCCCTCGCACCAGACACCCAGTCCTGTAGACAGACGTCAATAATGGCCACAGGCTCGCTGGTAAATGCAAAGTTTTTGGACCCATTTTCCTATTTGTGCGCCAGAAGACAGGGCCTTTACCGTGTAACTCCCCTGCTGCCCCAGTAGAAAGTCATTCAGCGGGTTAAACCGGGAAGATGAAAAGAGTAACACAAAAATACAATTATTGACTACAGACAAAACCATTGTCCCCTGCCAGAAAATAACTTCCCTATGTGGTAATTGCATTTTGCCCTCTCTTCCTCCTTTCATGCATCTTCCTCACAATATCACACATCACCTAAACTCGTTTTGCTTGTTGTCAGGGAAATAACTGGGGGGAATTTTAAAAAATCATTTATTTAAAATAAAAAAAAATAAAAAAGGACAGCGTGTCTTTAAGGCTTTTAAGTGGAAGCACCTCCCACTGGCCTCGCAGCCAATAAAGGGCCACCGATGGAATGTTGTGCCCCGCCCGCGGCCTGTGGAATAGAGGAAAGGCAGGGAAATAAAACGCGGACGATCGGGTGGGAGAGACGCGGGACTAAGAGAGGGGGCCACATCCCATTGTGCTCCGCCGGGCTAAGCTGAGACTGACTGAGCTTCAATATTGTTTTGATCTGCGACCCCAAAAGAGAAGAACTACAGACCAGACCGCATCTTTCAATAGCTTAAGAAATAAAATTACATTCCCATTAGCAGATCTGCTCCAACACAAATCCACTGGGGTGAAACTGAGCTGCGAACTTCCCCGATCAGCTGAGAGCGAGGGAACTGCACAACATCTCACAATCAACTGCCACTAAAACCACAACATTTAGCCAAGTTCCTGTTCCTGGAAGAAGAAGAAAAAAAGTAGTCCCCAGCTAATTTATTAGCAAAGGTAACTTGCCAAGTTAAAGCCCCTGCAGACCATGTTTAACATTGTTTCAGCTCATAACACTAAATGCTCTGGTTTTGGACTGCAAATCAACACGCAGGTCAATGTACACGGTAGGTGCTCTGACCACGAAATGCTTCCTTTGCTTTAATCACACACTAATTAATACAATAAACGGTAATTAAACGCAACAAGTCCATCTATAGCGGCTTTAAATTATATTTTAGTAGCTACTGTATCCTGCACAATTTAAATCAGCAGCAAATCGTTTTAGCTTTATGCTGCTGTTTTGCATAATTGGCCCAAAGCACCTGCCTTTTACACAAACCTTTCTAGATAACTCAACATGTTATTTATTTGAGGGTGAGATTGTCTGAAGAAGTATGCATCAGACAAAAAGGTATAATTTTAATCTAGGGGTCAATCTAATCCAAGATCTTGGTCAACCGAGTATCGCTGGGTCGAGAATATTTGTTAATCGTTATCAAGACTCAGAGGGCAACAAGAACCCTAGGTATCAGCACAAAAATAGCTGGGTTATCCCGTCGTCTCATGCAAGTCACATGAAGCATGACAACAGAAAAGCCAAGTCACAGTTTAAATCAAGATAACATGCACAAGAGATAGCAGCGCCGTTGCGCATCGGTTCATTTTAGAGAAGCATAAATTCCTGTCATGTCCGCCACACCCCAGCCAGGGCGGCCATGCTGTGCCAATCACAAAGCACACAAAACAAATGGCCATTCAATCCCAGAGGCCGCTCCTCGCCTTGTTGTCGTTTGGTGGGTGGACTACACGATCAACCGTACGTCGCACAAGACAGTTAGACTACCGTGAACACAGCCGGTGCAGTAGCAGAGTGGAACCGTCGCAGAAAAAGAAAAGTGAAGTAGAGTACAACAACATTGTTTAACACGTGTCCTAGAGAAGGTTCACAAATACGCTTCTAGGACGAGAGAGAAAATTCATAAATATACACTCTGCCCAGCCTAAGCCTCGGCAGAAAATACACATGCAACGCATGTGTGTGGAAATTGAACAAACTAATATCGTGTCCAGCTGCCCACCTTGGCAGCTAGTGGAAGTGTGTGTGTGTGTGCGCACACGCATGTGTGCTTATGTGAGAGAGACAGATGCAAGTCTAGGCAGTGGCAGGGTGTGTCTGTGGAGCAAGACCAACGAGCTCCTCCCAGAGTGACACCAGCAGATCCACCTTCACTTACATGACCACTATGGGCGATGACAGTACCTGTAGATTAGGCTCTCTCGTGATTTTGCAGTGTTCAAATAGCATTAACATTAGCATGACACAAGCAGTGGTTTACGCCATACTCCGTATTTAAATAACCTACTTGTCTAAATGAATGGAGATGCAAAAAAGAAAAACCAGACTGGTTCACGTTAAACGAGTTGGTCTGTTTTTCCCCACAAAAGCAGGATAGACCCTCCAGCTGTAATCACACCCTAGCCAGAAACCATTTGGCACTTTTGATCAGATATCAGCATAGGGAAATAAAGGGAGATGTTATCCGCACGGCCCTACTGCCACCGCAATCCAGTAAACTCAATCAATGAGCCAAGAGCTACGCGCTACAACAAGGACAGTGTCCTAAAAAAGGGGAGACATTTCTCTGTTGGGGAGTTCTAGGCTCAACGACACTTGGGACATGTTTCGACGTGCGGTTCGTTCCCTCGGCTGATAAATGCACTTTAATTACACGTTAAGCAGGAAGCACCACCTCAGCGGTACGCAACAAACGTCTGCAGGACCCAAGCTGCCTTGCCTGACCTCAGTCACCGTGGGATGTTTACCAGCAGCGGCTCTCAACCTCTACCAACGATAATAGAACTAGGTGACAATATGTCATTGTATGTTACGGTATGGTCAATATGCGTTTAGTGAAGCTATACACGGATTTCCACAACAAAAGTATTTCAGCCTAGTGAAAGCACATACTAATGTTAAGAGCACACAGACAACCCAACTTAAAACAGCCCCAGTTAATAAATCACTCTAACACTGAGCATAGTAGTTTAGCTCTGCTTTAATGAGAGGTGTAACTCAACATATTAATGGACAACAGACACACATACACACACAGAGGGGGACACTTTTCCCTTTCAGACTTCAACCTCTACAAACCTTTGGCACAAGCCCATGGCCACCACACAGTCATTGTACACTGCTATACTGATATTTCACCCACTCACTTGTATGCAATAACTTGCCCAGTAAGGGTGAATACACCACAGGAATTTGCCCTTGCAACCCCCCCCCTTTCCCCCCCACCAGCCAAACTGGTAGGCACAGCTCGGGTTTGGCTAAGAGCCACGACATCATGTCGTTTCCCACCCGCAACTTGTCATGTCCTGTAGAATTTCAAATATACAAAAAATGTGCGCTTAGCTGGATCACAGAAAACCAAACATCACAAGACATATTTTGTTAATTAATAACTGAATGGTACAGCAATTTGTTCTACCACGGACAATGGGCAAACACGTCCAAAAGGGTAAAAACAGTCTGACTAGCCAAGAATGAAATAGTGTGTGCCGAAGTTTAGACTCCTGATAGTCGATGGGTGGGTCTCACCTAACACTGGAATGTTTAATGTTGACGTTTGAATCACATTAGAGTAGCATCGTCGTGAGAACCAGAACATGCTACGCATATTATTCATATGTGTGGCATGCTGTCATTCCACTAGAAAGAACGCTCATCATCTGGCTGGTCAGTGAATCAGACGCGGCGCTGTAGCATTAGCCGTGCACACACCCTCACTATCATTCCACACTGTTAAGCAATGCTAGCCTACTTATTGCCTCCGTGACGTGGACCATTATTTGGTGTATTAGGCAAAATAAGATGTAATCTGATATATTAGCTCTGACGTGTGCGAGAAAGGCCTTGGTGCAGTCTGCTACAGTGAAATTACACTACCGGTAGTTGGCAGTAGGAACTCACATCGGTGTTACAGAGCCCCTCCACCCCCGCTCCAACCACGATAGCGCCCTTAAAAAAAAAACACTATTTTTGAGTCCCATGGCGATATAATCGCGAATAGGCTTTCTGCAGCTTCGTGGCGGTGAATTATCGCTCGGAAAATGGTGAAATAGTCTCTCACGTTTGCCACTGAAAACAGCGGCTAGCTTAGCACCATATGTGGATCTAGGCTACCGTACTTTGTGACGGGGAGAGACAGCGAGCTACCGTAAGCGTCTGTATCACGGGCAAAGCTAACCGATGGATAGCCGGGACGCCTGAATTCACACAGATGTGCTGCTCGCACTTGCCTGCAATAGTTTATTAGCACCGACTTCACGGCTGCAAAACAGGGCCCTACAGCCGGTCCTCGACCTCGACTCCCATCCCTACCCGCATCTTGCCCAATCCCACGGGCTCGGCTCCCAAGCTTACCTTTCTCTGCTGTTTCTCCCAGGCCGGGTCCAGTAGAAGGTCCCGATCCCAGTCGTTCTCTTGCTCCATGTAGATTGGTGGTCCGCCGGCTGTGTATTGATTATTAGCGGTATGGTAATCTACCATGTCAAATTGAAACCTATTGAGAATGCGCGACACAAAGCTGCCCTAAATTCACTGGAACGAATGGTGTGCGAGACAACGAATAAACCGAAATGTGGGCCAGTGGTGCGGCGACTCTCTCCTACACTCGACTTGATCGGTCGGGAATATACGGTCGGTGTAGTCAGAAATCCCTACCGCTGTAGAAGGAATGCTTTCTCCACCCGCGGAGGGAATGGCGTGTTGGGAGGAACCAGCCGCTCCTACAAGCTCCGGTGGCATACGTAGGGCCAAATAGGTAATGAATATTCATGAGGCGACGTTAAATGTGGGCTGTCTGTGGATTGGAAGAGTGTGATTCGACCGAAGAGAATCAACCCACCGAAATACTGCCCCCGAATGGAAGTGGAAGATAATGAGTGTATCGTGTATGGTTATTGCAGGCCTATTTTGGCTAGTGCATTTATAGTTTTAAAGTTAAGGCATATTTAAGATGCGAGCCAGTCACAACAATATGTGTAAACTAATCTGGTGTGCCTTTAATCAACGTTTAAATGCTGTCATCATAATTAGCCTAATAAATAAATAAATTAATAGTAGTGGTAGTAGAAGCTAATCATTATAGACCAAGTATGGGGTGACATGTGCTTTCTCCTTCATTATGAATAACCAATCAGGGCCTGCGGGCCCTTAAATAATTTTCCACAAGCCTATAGCTGAGTGGGTCAGTCTGTTTCTCAAAATGTAGGCTACAGTATGAAAATTGGTTTGCTGTACATTCCTTTGTAGCTACTGTCGTCGTATACGGCTCCGCCGTTGGAAACGCAGCCGGAAGCGGCTATATGCGCGACGTTCAGGGCTTATGCCCCGGATCTTTTGATCCAATTGCAATAAATTATTTGTACTCCCGATTATTTAGTATAACGGCATAAATGAGCGGATATACATAAGTCTACTTGACATTGCGTATCTTGCAATCATAAGATCAACTCATACCCTGACACACACGCGCACACACACAGCTAAAGAAGCACCTAAGACCGTGTTGTCGAATAGGGATGAGTTTGCTTTTTGTGAAAAAATGTGTTCATAACCATGTGTCATTAACAAGTGTTATTTTTCCCATTAAATACATACAATAAACTCAGCATCAGATAGGCTAAATATACACCAGCGCTATAGAGTTAGAGGTATATGAATGACCAGGGAAGACACAATTATATGATGAAGAAACAAGGATAGAGAGAAAAACAACAAAGAGCAAAATGTGAAAAACAGCATAGACAGCATATTGCAGAAAACAAATAGCGATGGAAACATTCCTGCAGGAAAGACAGACAACAAATATGCTTAGATTAAGTCACCCGGAATGACCGACAGGCAACAAATAGTAGGCCTATACAATATGACGGAGAAACAAGGAAATAGACAAAGAGTAATAGTGTAAACACCAAAAGGCAGACAGATAACAAATAGTAAAAGACACCAGGAAAGACAGATAAACCAATAGCTATAGCAAAATATTATGAAGACACGTGGAAAACAAATAGTACGGTATGCATCAACAGAAAATGGTAGATACAGGAGTTGTATACAAAAATGTATCAAGGCTAAAGCATTTAATATGTATTTTGCGCTCGAAGTTCGGTGGGTTTGTGTCTGCTGAGCCCCTGATCTCTTCAAACTCTAAAAACTCCTCCATTAAAATTTCATAGGCGGGAGGAGGCCGAGGTTTGGTTGTGTCATGCCCGGGGGAGCTACCTATAAGTAGGTCATGCTGGCAGTCGCACTACGTGTCCTGCCCGATTAGTGTCACCCGACTCCAGCATTCCACGTAGGCTACTGTAAAGCCTATGCCTGTATGGTAACAACACTGCCCTGTAGTCTAGTGTAGCCGTGTCATTGGGCCATCCCAGAAGTGTGTCACTAACGCGCCCACTACACGAGTATCTACTACTATTAATGGTTTAATCAATGCCGATATTGTGCCCAAAAGTGACTGTCTGATACAAAGTGATGGCCGTCCGCTTAAGTATTATTATTGGCTATAGTTTCTGATGTGATATGTGTTTGTTTGCTATGTCAAATATAAATAATCTTGTTTATATTTGGAAACTATTCTGTGATGGTATAAAGGCCTAGATAAAAATGAATAGGTGGGAATATAACAGTCACTTTTTGGGCACGATACCTGTTTTATGGCCAAAAAACATGTCAGGTTCACTCTCTCCTGTCAGTGCCATTGGCCGAAGACACTGGCATATATCTGGAGTTGTTCCCCGGATGCTGCACAGCAGCTGTCCACACCTTCATGTTGTACTGTACCAAATACAAATGTCACTATATTTCTGCTTCTTAAAATGAGTTAAGTAGGCCTATTATAACATGTTCAACTATTGACTTGCAGAATGTAGGCCTACTAATTGTAAGTTGCTTTGGATAAATGCTGTAAATTGTAGGCCTGTCCTATTTAAGAGTGATTTGACCTAAATCAGGAAGATGTTTAAATGAAGATAAGACACTTAACCAAATAGTTTTTTTATTTCAAACATTTGGCTAGTCACATAACTGACAGAAGAAATATACTTTCAATTAATACAAGCAGTTTGTTGTAATTTCAGCAATATGAAAGATGTCCATGTCATGATCATGTTTCTAAACAGGCACATTTTATTTTTACAGAAAAGGGTAAAACAAATGTTTTCACAACAACCACATTTGCTCGCTGGTATTTCACTTAAGGAATAGAGACTGTGTGTGTGTGTGTGTGCAGGAGCCATATCAGTCAGGCGGCTGTTCTGCTGTGATTCCTCCGGGCATAGCCAGATGTAGATGATGGCACCAGCTTAGTTGTACAAGGTCATATGGAGCCACTGCGGGGAGGACCAGACGATACAAACGCACAGAATTTAGTCGAAACGAAAGTGGTTGACAGAGCTCATTACGACACCCCATCGGGAATCTGACCTGTCTGTAGTCGATGGATATGGTGCCCATCCGCGCCATATCGAAAGCGTGAAACTTGTCTGTAGGGAGAAGTGAAAACAAAGCATGGCTCAGACATGTATGGTGCCCGTGGTGAAGCAACTTTTCATGAGTTTGCTAACGTATAGTAGCTTGGCTCCGCCCGACATCCCAGCTCGATATTTTTCCTCGGAGATTATAGTTTGAAACCCTTTTAGCGTTAGCGTTTTCACAGCCACCCTGCTGGTGGACCAATCAGGGTGCGTCATGGGACGTTGAAGTCGAGCGTGTCTCTAAATAATGGTAGAGCTAGACGAAGAGATCAAAACAGTTGTAGAAAAACTGATTGGTTAAATGTTGTCCAATAGCTTCACAATTACCCAGAGGTCTACGCCCAGTAGGAGGCAACGACTGAGAACACTTCGCAGTATTGACAGACCTTATTCACAAAGAGAATTTGAGGCCTGGTTACACCAGGCTACAAACACACGTCTGATTTGTGTCCTCTCTCTTTGTTGTGCGGCTGTTAAGAACGTGAGGTCATGTGACATCTCTTCAATGTTCCGTTCCGCTCTGACTTCAGCTGCCAAATAAATTCATCCTCTCCTCCAACCAGCCCTCCATCACTATCGCTTCCTGCCAGCTCTTCCCATGGTTCTCCTGCTCTCTTCTGCCCCCTACCTCTGATCGCTTTCTCTCCCTCTTTCAAACAACGCTCAACATCCCCCTGCGCCCACCCCAGGCCTGCCATTACAGATCATGCTGTCCAGTTTCATCAGGAGGTACAGGAAACCGGGGTAGCTGATGGTCAAGTCCGGCTCCGTGTACCGCAGGCCGATGAGCTGCATGATAAAATCATCCACGGTGATGCCTATCAAGGACACAAGCAGAAAAGACTTTGGCATTGATGTTAGTGCTCGGAAACAGTCATAATAAACCCAGTGATGCTATTTCACAGTGTGTAAGGCTTCAAAAATGCATTCTACAAAAGTAAAGATCTAACGGAATGGAATCAACGGGAAACAAGTAAGCCCATCATATTTATAAATATTTATGTGTATTTTTAGCAATCCACAAGGTGTTGCAGGACCTGCTTTTGTAAACCCAGTCATCACAGAACTTGCAAAATTCTAAATACAATCATTATTATCTAGTATTTAGAGTATTATTTTCACCAGAAATATCCATAGAATTTATCATCATTATGTTCACCATGTTCCAATGTTACATGTGCATTTAGCGCTGTATGTGACCAAGCAGATTTCTGCAAGACAATGGTAGACACCTCCACACGTTATTTTTTATATATGTATTACATAATCTATTGAAAGAAGGGTTTTGGCACCCTCTGTTGGTAACATTATAGTTTCCTGCAAGCTGTATTTATATTTAAAGCATTTTGTAGATGCTTTTTTTATCCAAAGTGACTTACAATCGGTTTATCAGTGTTATCCATCTGGTATCTACTATATACAAATGAGCGAGCCTGCATTGAGGGCAGTCACTGATGCACTATTAAAGCCTCTGTCAATCCAGTTTGCCACTCATTGATTCATCTATCTAATTTACATCTCTATCCTACCTGCAGCTGTCAGGGCAGGAGGAACCTCTTTGTACTCCAGACGTTGAGATTTATTCTTGTCAAACGTCAGGAAGATATCCTGAGAGACACAAACAGGACATTTAGAAAAATGGGAAACTGTGTCCTGTGTGTGCAAAGTTGTGTGTAATGTGGAAAAGTTAACAAAGTGTACATAAAGTTCTTGATTGTATAACTAATCTCTGTATGAACTGTTGCCCATTTTTCTATTGTTCTATGATAATGTTACAACATAGCATATTTAATTATTATTATTATTATTATATTATTTCCAAGTCTAGAATGGTATTTAGTAATATTGAGTGTTATTATAGAGTACAGAGCTGTATGTTGTATCACTCCACTTTAAAATCTAATAACCACTAATACATGAATTGTCATTATCTATCTTAGTGTCACGGTTAGGAGGCGGTAAGGACCCAAATGCATGACCGGGTATACTGTAGTTTCAGGGGGGTTAATGAACCAAACACAAGGAACAGACAAGCAGGAACACACACCGAACATAAGTTTATGACCCGACATACAAGAGAAAACACACAAAGACCAAATACAGGTAAACTAGACACGTCATTTGACAGGTAATGATATGTAGCAGGAGACCACAATGCTCAATCAACACAAGGGCAGTGACACAAAGAATGTTTCTCAATATGTGTTCTTTTATGCGCTTGTGTTCTTGCGAAATGTCATCATCCACAGCCAAGTACTCTTCAAATTCACAAGTTCGCATCTAGCCAAGAACGGATAGAATACCAGGAAGTGTTCTTGATTAACAGCTTTTACCAAGGATGCATCCAGTGGTGACTTGTGTGTGAACTTGTCCGCGGAATATCCCAGAATGCATTTCAAATCAACAAGCGGCAATGGCAGTCAAGAAAACACACAACAAGACTGGCTATACTTTTCGAAATACTAGTTATTGTGTCATGAAATGCTGTTTTAAGAGTTTGTGAACATGTATATTGAGAATATATATGTTTTAACTTCAAATCTGTGGTCGATTTATCAAGATGGAGTCTAGTTTAACATTTGCTACAACGATTTCACAGATGTGAGGTCCCGCTTACAGGCTGGCTGTGTTCAGTGTTGTCATGCCTAAGTATTGTGCAATAGCCCAGAACGACAGCCAAAATGTTCAAAATCCATCAAAATCAAGAGCTGAACTCGCTTTCTGGCAAGACCCTTCTCAGAAGGACACTTGGCAAGATCGTACCTCTCAAGAACACAGGTGTGTACCTAGCGTTCTTGGAATTGAGATACAGCCAAAGACTGGGGATCCACAAAAACACAAAGAAACAGAAAAACACCCAGGGAACCATGACACTTTTAACAACATTGTACCGCAAAGATTAACACATTTCCACAAATAACATTGGATTATCTTCAGCACTTGGCCTGTGGCCTCGTACTGTTCCCAACACCGAAAGCATGCTGATATTCATTATAACAGTGTGATATTGCTTACACACTGATTGAATACACACACATACAGTACATACACATTCCACTTTTAATTTATCTGAAGTCAAATTACATGTAATTACATCACAATGTAATCATCACAAATCATGTACATCACAAAGTCACAATGTATTTCAGCCATGGGGTTAAAGGTCATCTTACCGTCCACCTGCAGATCTTTGCCCAGAGGTTCTCAAAGGCCTGCCAGTCTAGCTGAGCCAGGCCGTGGCTCTGGAAAAGCAACAGAGGTCAAGGAAACAGCCCCTGACCTCTGACCAGCTTCTGCTTTTGTGCGTTTGTGGTCAATGAGCCATTTGTTTTGGTTTGAGATGTTGGTGTGCTTACTGTGACATCCAGTGGCAGAAAGTCATATAGAGTCACTTTAAGCTACAACCACAGCATGGTGCTTTTGTTCCAGAACACACAGAATTAAGGATACATCCATGACAACCACCAGGCTCTTACAGTGCTCCAGAGATAGCATCTTCTCACTGCCTGCCAACACTGTACAACACAACACACACAACAATACACACACACACACACACATTCAATGTGGGGATTATAAGGAAGTTGTGTGCTATACGTCCTTCCTGTTTTTGACTTAACTCCAGCTTCTCGCTGCAGAAACACAAAGCACTATCATTGTCACCTCCAGGACCGGAGTTGAATAGCCCTGCACTATGCTAACTGAGTGACAAAAGATAATTTATGGAGGGAAGGCATTCAGCATAGCGCATCCCGATCCCCAGTTTGAGAATCACTGCCCTAATGGATTGATAGGTAGGTTAATAGCTAGTCTCAGCCTCTTCTGTTCATTAGCACTATGTCACATTAAGCAACTCCATGCTGAACATCTGATGCATAGACCCCTGTAAGCTTGACGTGGGACTTTCGGGAAGTAATACTGTCGATTTATTGGCTGTTAGCATTGTCACTCGCAAGTATGTCTTCAGAATTTCCAGTGCAATAGCGCAGTGCTTTATTTACTAATTAATTATGTTTAACTAGTAACCGTAACCTACTAATTTTACAGACTTATAAAATATGTAAACAACCCTAGTCGTGTTGTTTAATTGTCCAATACATTTGTTAGTCTACTGCACTATAGCATTAGTAGACTATGGCTATAGTTATTATAACGTTTATATGATTATAAAGTTCACTTTGGAAAGGTTCGCTAAAACTAAATGGAAATAAGTTGTGTCCTGTGACAGGATCAGATTCCCCTCTGCCATTGTTGACACTGCATCGTATACCCCCCCCACTCAATTTTAACTGGTCGACGAGAGAGATGCGACATTGACGAGTCAAGCGCTTTTCCAATAGAGGGACAGTTTTCACCTGAAAGCGCTGGAAACGCCGCTCAAACAATGGCATTTTTCCGCCAAGAGCTCTCAACCGCTGAACCCCATAGGGTTTCTACTAAAAATAGACGCTCTCGTCTCGGTGCTAAAAACAAGCTTGGCGGGCGCAGGCCCTAAACCAAGAGCTTGACCGAGATAGGGACCATGTGACAGAGTTCAATGTCCTCACCTCCTGCCTGTATGGCTTCTCTCAGAAGCCTGTAGAGCTCCAGTGGTCTGCAGAAGCCCTGCGGGTTGAGAAACAGCACACAAGACAAGAGGCCACGCATGGTCATTGCAAGCTCCATACACGTAAAGCAACATGCCCTTCATGAACGTTCTTGTTCACAATGGTGCTGTACCAGGAAACAACCTGTCTGTGTGACTGTGTTGAGCTGACTTAAGCCCCGTGTCCACCAAAGCGTTTTTTTCTCACGGCAGTTATTTTTTAATTGATTCAAATGGGAGCGACGCGCTTTTCCAGACTTATAAAAACGTCAGGAGCGTGGTGTGGCGCTGAGCGTTTTTTTCCACGCCGAACGCTGGGCGCTGAGCATTTTTTCAAGTTGAAAAATGTTCAACTTTGGGTGAAACGCCGCGCCCATCACTGTCACTGTTTCCCCGGCCGTCCGATCGCAGCGGTGAAGGGGCGGGACAAATACTACGAGCAACCGTCACATCCCACTTCTTGGACACAACAACAACAACAATGTATAAATTGATAGTCAGATGATATCCCCGGACTACCACAACAATACTAACACGAACAATAATGTGCAGAATATTACAAATTAAATAATTTGTTGATAACACAAACCAGCATTTATTTGCAACATATGAATTCCCACGGAGATTCTGTTTCATAGAAACCAAAGCGTCTCAGCTGAAAGAAACGCTGCGCTTCCAAAAACGCTTCATAGCGCTGACAGTTGGGCTTTTTCAGCAGAGCGACCAGCGTTTTCAGCCGCGGAAAAACGCTTTGGTGGACACGCGGCCTTATATGTAGATGTGAGTAGATCCAAAGCCCTGCCACAGACGATCAGTGGCCTCACCAAACGCTCACGAGAGCCTTTAGGTAGAGTTAGGGTGCGGTCACACATACGGAAAAATTATCGGCAGCCAATATTCGCCTCCCGGTCACTTCCAATGTAAGTAAGTAAGAGTCAATTTATTGTTCCACAAGGAGAAAATGTTGCTTGGGCATCATCCCTGCTACAGGCGTACAAGGAGACATACACTTTACATGTACATATAACATACACAATGTTAGTATAATACTTAATATACAAACATACAACAGACTTGGTAATATACATCAACGCAGCATCCATCAATTAAAGGAAAAAAAATAATTAAAAAAATAAAACAATATCTACATAAACATAGACCCTTCAGTGAAGCTTTCCCTACTAGTATTTAAAATTTGTATCGACATTGGGATAAATTAATTTTTATATCCATTTAATCTACAGCGAGGGACTCTAAACCTCCTTCCAGACGGCATTAACTGAAACTCAGCAGATAAGACGTGTTGGGTCCATTACTATCCTCTTGGCTTGTGTTAACATAGCCTTTTCATAGGTGGACTGTAGTGAAGGATGGTGCATTCCCCCGATTATTTTCCCTGCAGCCAGCGTCAACCGGACCAGTTTGGACCTAAGTTGACCAGAGAGGTTACCAAACCAAGCCGTGATGCCGTATATCAAGAGGCTTTGTAGCCTGATAAAAAATTAACATACATTTTTGGTCTACACCATGTAGTCTAAGACGACGCAATATGCCAGCGAAGGTGGGAATAAAACCGTTTGCTTCCTGTGATGAAGCAATTTCTCATCACTTTGTCCAGAGTTCAACACAGGTGAACTGTCAACTTTGACCGCTGAATTCGCAGCCTCAACCAACAACAAAGGAATGCGTGTGTGTGTGGTTGACCCCACTGGGTTTGGCTGTAGTTTTTCAGTTGTGATTGTATTCGTTTTAATTAATTTAGCTGTAAATCACTTTGTGACCCCCCTCTTGTCTGTGAAAGTATAGTAAGTTAAATTTGTTTACTTCCTTACTGATGAGTCGCATGTGTGTGTGGGCGAATGTCACCTGGCTACAGTGCTTCTTGAACAACGTTCTGCTGGAACTAGGAGAGGGGAGGGCGGATTGGTGAAGAAGGAGGGGCTGCATGGAGACCAAAGTGTTGTGAGAACACATATCTAGGCTGAATCGTATTACATGTCTCCAACAGCACAGGCAGAACACACACCTCTGTTATCGTAGAGATCGCTTGCTCCTCTGGATAGACAGCTGGACTGGATGTAAACAAACAAACACACAAGAACTGCTTTAGTCTCAACACATAATATATGCATAATAATTCATGCAATTATTCATTATTCTGGCCTTGGCCTTATGGCTATAAGCATAGCGTCCCACCTTATGAATGTACATGTGAGATTAGTTGTGTTGGATGGAGACATTTTGGTAGGTGTTTTTTTTTATTGTATTGTATTTTGATTGACAGGCGGTTAGACCACTCACGTGACAGCGTTGCCCTGCTCTGCCAGCAGCCGGAGGAGGAAGGAGCCCGCCTGATTGGGCTCTGAGGCGGAGGCGACCACGACGTAGCAGCCGGTCGCTAGGTGACCGTGCAGCAACACCTCGCGCCTGGGCGTGTATTCTGTGGTGCTGAGGAGCGGCTGCATGGAGCTCAGGTCCTGAGGGGACAGCGGGTTGCCATGGGAACGAGCCTGAACGTAAAGCAGAGACTTCCTGTTAGTACACAAAAACCCTCCTGGCCAGACGAAGCCCCACCCACGGGTGTGTGTGTACCTGTTAGACATGTACTGCTATAGCCAGACTGACACCTCTGTGTGTGTGTGTGTGTGTGAGTGTGTGTGTGTACCTGGTACACGTGTAATGCTATATCCAGCGCTGACACCTGTGTGTGTGTGTGTGTGAGTGTACCTGGTAGACCTGTAGTGCTATACCCAGGCTGACACCTGTGTGTGTGTGCGTGTGTGTCTGTGTGTGTGTGTGTGTGTGTACCTGGTACACGTGTAGTGCTATAGCCAGGCTGACACCTCTGTGTGTGTGTGAGTGAGTGAGTGAGTGAGTGAGCGTGCGTGCCTGGTACACGTGTAGTGCTATAGCCAGGCTGACACCTGTGTGTGTGTGTGTGTGTGCGTGCGTGCCTGGTACACGTGTAGTGCTATAGCCAGGCTGACACCAGAGCGTCTCTGGTTCTTCTGCATCAACGCCAGCAGGAAGGAGCAGAGCTTCTTTGGGTCAGAAGGGTCATCAGGCACCTGCAGGTTCAGGTGGTACTGGGGGTTCTTCCAGAACAATCCTGGATGTGCGCGCACACACACACACACACACACACGCACACACACGCATACACACACACGCGCACGCATACACACACAGTTTGTAGTACTCTGAACATGTTCAATAATGAAACATCACAAAACACATACAACATACACAAAGTCAGAGACACACACAAACACAGAGAAACATTTTAAACAGATACACATCCTTCTAGAATTGATGTATGCAGATTTAACTTCTAAGCACATATTCACTTAGTTGTGCAACAACATTATATCATGTTTTCTATTTTTCAATTTCTACAATATTACATTTTAGTAAAACACACAATCTCCCACAAGGAGCAAATATAACTTTTAAATAAATCATATAAAAATGTGGATTGAATGGAACATTAAAATGTTCCATTCTAATAGTCAGGCTACATCATAGTCTGATATACTATTTGAAGCCAGCAGAGGGCGACCATATCTCAAGGCCTCATGTAAATGGGCTGGCTTGAGGTTTGCATAGCTGGTTACGCATGGCAGAGCTTATAAACACATTACTTTGTTTGTTATATAGGCCAGAGAAGAAGATCTCTGAAGCTCCATGCAAGATTTCATGAATAGTAGCTAAAAAACCATAGAAAGACCAGTGAAATCTGGCTAATATTCTTTCATGCTATATGAAAAAAATTTGTTTCATACAATGGTGAAGTCAAACGAAATGAAACGAACATTGATCTTGTGATATTCTGTGGCATGTTCCACACAATTTCCTCTTTTTAATTTCAATACAAACTACCAAGAGATAACTATTTTATGCATACCAGTATTCCAACAATCGAGGTTCACTGCAAAATGCTTAACAAGAGTAACAAACACAAATGGATGTTATTCATGAGCATGTTTGATCTTATATGATTGGCAATGTTTGATGTTCGATTCACCCCCTGAATTACTTTTAAACCATTGCAATTCAATATTGATAATCTTAAATACAGTGTCTTTACACCAAACTATACACCAGAAAACCACAGCAATATCTCTATACTCTATATGCTACATAAAGAATGCTAACATCTATGGAAATGTTTGACAATTTGACCCCCCACAAGTCAGCCTCCTAGTCATAATTTAAGTATTTTAAGTAAAGAGAAGTCTCCCACTTCAGAGGAAGAACAGCTCTGGTGTTCACACTAATCTATACATCTGCAGGAGGAAGTCTGGTTCAATCAAGCAAGCATGCAGACGTAATATGAACCAAAATGTTGTCGGCTTATCTTAGAAACCTGATGTCATTTATAATTAGGTCATTTGACAGACACTGTTATCCTACAGAATCCTACAGAAGCAGGTATCCTAAAGGAGCAGCTATAGCGTTTAGGAATGTACCTGGAAGCTCAAGGACACTTACAGGCCAAGTTGAAAGCCATCAGGAAAAGAACGATCAGTAGATCACGTGCAGCGCAGAAATAATATAATTGTCACTGGGCTACATAGCATGAAGTAATGTGTGCGTTTACAGTGAAACAAAGACGCAAGGAAACGCTTGTTGTTGTTGTTGTAATCAGCAGTACGTGGTGTGTCATCGGCCTACCTCCAACAGGAGCGCCCCCTGCTGACAGCCCTGGCACCCAGCCTCCATGGCACATGGTACATTTCCAGGGTCGCACGCCAGACTGGCCCAGGGAGTCCGTCAGGTGACACACCTCCATTATATCGAAGTTCTGACGGAAGTCTGATATTGCCATCCTGGTGGGGTGGGGGGTAAGAGGGAAGAAGGGGGGTGGGGGGTGAGAGAGAGAGAGAGAGAAAGAGACATAGATAAACCACAAATCAAATGTGGGCACTGAAGACTGCACCGTGTTAATAAAGGTTCCTATCGCTCTAACTACAGACCTGAGCATGCAGCATTAAGGCCCTTTTGCACCAAGTGCGACGTGAAAAAGCAATGCCAAAAAGCGACGGTTGATTATTTTAAATAATCGCAAAATAATAAAAGCTAACTACCTAACTTTTGATGTCACATGACAATAGCGGAACAGTTTACATTCCATTCAGCAGGTAAAAGCTTTGATAAACATCCGTCTACAGAACACATGGGAAAGTATCTCTGCAAACATCGGGAATGATTACAGTAAGTAAATAGGCCTATTTGACAGTTTTGTTATAACCAGATTGCTGCCTGAATAGTTTCACTTCACCTTTAGATTTCAGATTTCAGATTTATTGTCATTTGTATTAAAATACAATGAAATACTTGTGCTCTGGCTGTCACATTGCCTTT
>JAODUK010054083.1:0-12500 GCA_027564635.1 Typhlichthys eigenmanni
CCACACTGGCCTGGGAACGCCTCAGGATCCCCCAGTCAGAGCTTTCCAATGTGGCTCGGGAAAGGGAGGTTTGGGGTGCCCTGCTGAAGCTGCTGCCTCCGCGACCCGACTCCGGATAAGCGGATGACGATGGATGGATGGATGGATGGATGAAATAAACATTTAAATAAATATGCTTATGAAATATCGAAATATCGCTATGAAATATTTAAATATCATTGACATAAATAAATCAGGGATTATCAGGGATTAAAAAAAAAAAATAAATATATATATATATATATATATATATATATATACATTTTAACAATAAATAATTACATGTTTTTTTATTTCAAAATAAAATGTTACAAAGGATTACGTTTATATATTTCAGGGGACTTTTCATAATCAATTTCAGTGTGCTTTTATTTGATAATGCCACATTTATATATTTTATTTATTTTATTTTCGATTTTACAATTTAGATTATTTTCAGAACATCTTTCAAACAACACTCAGGATTAATATGTAGGCTAATATAGATCATATCTGATATGTGTCCGCATTTTGTAGCTTCATTTTGAGTCTCTAAAAACAGACTTTTACCATAAACATAACTGTACAAGTCCCATTGAGTTTGCAGTCATCAACCTCCTCTAACTATTTAATTGTCTGATATGTCTTGCCAAACTGGTCTCGCAGAGCTAGCATTTACTTCTGTAAAGTCTGGGTTATTATGATTGACATGCAAAACAACAAAATTACATGACAAAGTTGGACATACAGTACATTTCATTTGTTGAGAAACTTACCAACACGACTCTGGCTGTTTTTATGTATTGTATATCTGTTAGATAAGTAGGCTACTGTTACTGCTTAAAATAAATGTAACATATTAAACTAGTAAATAAAGTAGGATACTGCACTAGCGTCACACCAAAATGACATATACAGACTTTATGAATGAACAGCCAATGAGTAACTTCCTAATTTACGAAAAGTCGCTGAGTTTACCAGGGTATATGTATCAGACGTTCAGCACAGAGTTGCTTATGTGACATAATGCAAATTGACGGAAGAGGCTGAGACTATTTCAGAACACTAGTGGTGAAAGTTATTTTCTTAGCCTCGGTTAGCAGTGATGAGGTAGCTAACGTGGGAACGTGTGTGATCGATCATAGTTAAAACCGGTTTGCACTCAGCTTCGAGACTGGAATCTAACTGGAATATAGTTATCAATGCGTGTGGATGGAGTAACAGCAAAACGTACACATTCACCCGCCTTGGATCTTAGAGTATTCATGTGTGGCAACTTTATTGTACAACTGTAGTTACTCACACAGTGCACCTATACAAGTTTTTATTTTATTTTCAATTTCTATAATTTTGACATTGGTGATTTTCCTTTGGCTCCCGCTAAAACTGCCAAAAAATATTATTTGCAGCCATGCAGAAATACGCTGATTATAATATATATATATATATGTGTGTGTGTGTGTGTGTGTGCGCGCGCGTGTGTGTGTGTGTGTGTGTGTGTATATATATATATATGTGTTTATTGAATAAATTAATATAGACTTAAATTGAATTGCATAGTTGTACTGTATTATGCTTCCTTGTGTGTGATCAATAAAATGGGGTATGAAGGAGATACAGTACATTATGTCTAATAGATTCTGGAAGCAGTCTTTCTTCAGAATTTTTACCGATACTTATCTTAATCTTTCACAAGTAATTTTCTCTCAACCACTTAACAGTTTCTACTGTTGAAGTTTAACCATCTGTGTCTTGGACTGTCTCTCTCTCTATATATATATATATATATTATTTTTTATTTTTTTATAATTTTTATTATTATTTATTTTTATTTTATTAATGTTATTACTTTATTTATTTTTGTATTTATTATTATTATTATTCATATTCATATTATTTTTGTTTTTTGTTTTTGTTTGTTTCTGTTCCAATTTATGGTGTCTTATTGTGATTATGCCGTTTGCTTGTTGCTAGACTGTGCAGTTGATAAACTATTCTCATAGTAAATTAAATCAGTTTTTCATCATGCATCACTTTGCAAGGACGTGGATGTAATAAGATAACATATCATTGCTCCCTAAAGGGAAATGCAGACATCAAGAGGAAAATAGCCAGATAAATATACAGTATATGAAATAAAATAAAATGTGATCTTGGCTGTGAACAATAACGGCAATCAAGCTTATATCAGATAGGCATTGTATTCTGAGGTGTGAATTGAATCCAGGTGAATCCTTTGTCATATCATAATCATGCAAGGCACATGTCAATGTTGCTGTTCTTGCTGCCCCCCCCCCCCCCATCTCCCCTCCAGGTCCCTGGGACTTTATATTCGTGGAGTGGAGGAGGAGAGTCGGTCCAGGAAAGAGGAATTATTCCAGGAAGATGAGTGTATTGTCCAGATCAACCAAACAGAGCTCATTGACAAGACCTTCAGCCAGTGAGTGTGTGTGTATGTGTGTGTCCTGTGAAGGCATACACAACACAGACAGCTATTTAGTCAGTTCACCTTCTCTGCCATTATCTCACATGAGACATCTGTAACTGCTACTTGTTCCATTTTAATTCCAATACAGTCGATAACTCATGAACACAAATCGTGACAATAATTAAACTAACGGATATACTTACATATACTCATACAGTGTGTGTGTGTGGGCCACACAAAGCAACCAAAGTAATATGTTGGTATTTACTATGCCCTATTGGTCATGCATATACATGACCATGTTGTGATCTAATAATATGTTTTCCTTTCTATTTGGCTTCCTGCTCAGGTAACATTGTATTTCAGAGTACCCTTTGCAACTGACCAAAGAGGCTATGCTGCTCCCATTATAGATAATGAGAATTTCTCCCTCCAATATGTACTGTACATACTTTGCAGCATGGCCCTATCATCCACTGTACACTGGCCATGCCTTTTGAAGTGGAGCCTAAACTCTCTCTCCTCCCTTCCCCCCTCTCTAGCCATCCTTATCCCCTGTCTGTGTCTCACCATTGTGACCTCCTCTTATCTTACTATTGAACTGACATCACATACAGTGTAGACAACTGACAGATGTTTGGAGAGGAGTAGTGCTGGGTATCCACATTTCACAGAACCATGCACGACACGTGCATTTAGATTCTGCTTTGGTTCCTAATGTTTGCATTTCAGTCGCACATTTTACCTTTTTATCTGCCAGCAACTGATACGTGACGGCTGGAATAATGTCATTTGACAAATTTTGACTGTAAAACTAATATGGACAAAGCTGCGCTCTTAGTAATGTAAGTTGCTATGGTAATAGCACAGTCCCTCGAGTGATCCTGGTGCTTACTTTGACTACTTAGCGGCCTCTAAATGTAGAAACACCAGTAGTTTCCACAGGTAAGTTTGCAACATATGAGTTAATCACAGACTGTGGTAGGGAAGACAATCAAAGATGCCATTCATTTTTCTCATAAGGAAAAACGCTTCGATCCAGAAGTCCTTATATGGGCATAATGATGTACGACTGGCGAGGTCTATTGTCATGCTAAGCCAATGTTGTTGCTTAACCAGAGTTCCTGTAACACTAACCATATGGAACATTTCTAATTTTCTCACTGAATTCTAGCATGCTGCCATTTTTTACTTTATTGACAAATAGTCTTTCAATCAAATAACTATTGAAAATTAAGCTTTTGTAGATTTTTTCCACACTTTCCTTAACTTTTAATTACACAAAACAGACAAGTCACAATAAGTTTATAATGTATTTCAACTTGAATCTGCCTGTTGGAGGAGAATGCATATACATGGTGTTTAAAAAAATGCCTTTGTCTTAACTGTGTTTCTCCTGTGTTTAGTGTAATTTAACTTTCACCATCTTGTTTTTAATATTGGATTTCAACATCATGTGCATCCATTTGTATTTGAGGAGGTATTGCCTGTAGAACATCTTTACAGTTTTTGCATTGTGTAGAAAGATAACAATTTAAGTTTAGTTATGCTCTTGGCATTGTGTTGTATTCATTAATATTTAATTATGATTATAGTCTTTCAAATTAAAAGTTAGGCAAATTTAGTTAGTTCTTCTCCCAAAAATATTGGAATCGGAACCGGGATTCGATAAGAACTGGATACGATAAGCAGAATTGGAATTGGAACCGGAATCGATTTAATATAAACGATACCCAACCCTAGGGAGGAGGGCATAATAATATCCGTGTCTCTCATCTACTCTCATTCAGTTAGATCTGCCCATTGAGGTCTTGCAGGCGGTGCAAATGCTATGCTTGCGTCCTAAACAGCAGACATTGACACAGTTGCAACATCATCGAGGCTTATTACAATGAGAATGGACACAAGTGGTTAGGCCGTTCATCATATATTACAATGACAACAGAGGTGAATTAATGTAGGATTCGACTATGTCACAGCGCTAACAGATGTTGATGTGACAATGATTACAGCACAATTACAATGTCAATGCAGGCTACCAATAGCCACTGTCCAGCTGTGTGTGCTAATAGGATTATATGTGATGAGGGCTACATCACACTGTAGGCAAATGGATTAGTTTTGGAGAGGCTTTCTGCTATTGTTCAAAGACACACGCACACACACACATACACAGTCAACTTCACGCAAAATATGCACCCACAATGAAAATGTCAGTATTATTGAAACACAATAGCCAGCGGGTTTAGCGGTTGGGTTTGGACACAACACTCACATTGTTCTGACTCGGCAGGTGTAATGAGATAGCTTGCTCCAGTAGCATGTGTGTCAGTGGGTTACTGAAATAGGTCTAATCCATGTGATCACGATAAACAGCCACATACACAAAGTCACAGTTGCATATACTTTGTCGTCTCATATTATTTTAGTGGGCTTTTCTTTTCTTGAAGAAATTATACACCCACTTTGATTAATTTCTCTGATGTTTTCGACCAAACTAGTTTTGACCCTCAGTAAAGTCCCTACCGGTAATCACCACAGAACAATATGAAGACCATTTTAATTGACCTCAGTAGCAGAAATGTTTCTGTTTCAGACCCCATGTAGAGTGTTTTAGATCATACACTCACAATATAAATGTAAATGCATCCAGCAAATCATGCTGGCCGTTATACTAAAGGCAGGGTATCGATTGGCCGTAGTGTATCTTAATAGTGTTTGAACAAACATATTTGCTGTGTTGAATAATATGCGGTAGTACTCCCAACAGTTATTGTATTCCTGATAATCAGATAATCAAGACTTCTCCCTAATCCTCTTTATGAGGACTTTTGTAGAGATGGATCATTTCTAAAGGACAATTAATCCTCATTAACCTTCGTGGAGATTTGTAAGCATATGATCAGGTTGCGGGAATATGATCATAATTAGTCTAATAATACAACTTGTGGAGGGGGGGCAATAAACTAATCCAATCTAATTTTGATAAACCCAATTTCCTCTGTTGGTTACCGGGGTGAGTGATGATGAGCTGTGATCGCTGCTGACACCGTGGTCCTGATAACTCACTTAGCATAGGGGGACTGTCATCCGATTAAAGGATAATTCTCAGCAGGGGCATCCCTCCTCGAGTCTCTGTTACAGCCGGCACAGGTGTCACCATGCATCTCGCTGTGTCCTGTCCTGTCCACGGTGTGTCCCGACAGAAGTGGGATGGCAGACATATAGTTACAGAAAAATACACATTCTTAATATTCTCATCTAGCCTCATTTAAATAGCAGTCGCCTAGTGTATGGACAGTAATTATCAGTCAATGTTCCATTCAATGAAGTTTGAGATTGTAGCTTTAACAGACACTACTAAAGACATTCAGCTTTGCAATACTTGTATTGATACCTGTTCTTTTCTTATTAACTATATAAATGTAGACATTTTTGCCCAATAAATAAATATAATAAGAATGTTCCTCTCTCTCCTCTCCACCGTTTCATTCCAGAGCCCAGGAAGTTTTCCGCCAGGCAATGCGTTCCCCGATTGTCCAATTAGAAGTGGTTCCCTCCTCCAACAGAGAACGTTATGAGAAGAGTCTGATTAGTCAGTTGTTTGCCAATAACCCCGCCCCCGAGGGCAGCCCACTCATCTCCAGAAACAGAGAGCCACCACCAATCAAAGTCAAGCCCGCCTTTAAACGTTCAGACAGTCCAGCCATGCGATTGGTTGATGACGATGCCACACTAGAAACCACTATCTGTGTAAGTGTGTGCTTTTTTTAAACATATTTCAGTTAGATCCAATAATATCTGCAAGCTTCTATTAACCTATCTCTGAAAATGTAGTGTGGAAGTAAGTACAACTTCATGTTTTTGATGGGTATTTTCACTGTAAACATATATCATATCTACTTTTCACTGTGCATCACCAGAATATTTAAAAAGCATGCAATTGGACCAATCATATGCACCTACTGTATATTATCTTGAATAGTCCAGTTTGTGTTTACGGGGACTGTTGACAATAAAAAAAACTAATAATAATAATTAGCTACACTGTCCCACATCACATTTCCATGGTGACTTAACCATCATTTTAATGATCATCTGGCACTGAGTCAACAGTTACTTAGCAACAGCTGGCAAGCACATTTAGGAAACAAATATGATGGTGCACTGAGTGTGAGTCCATAATGCTTTAAACAATGTTTAAAGTCTCAATTTAATGGTTTGCTGTTGATGTTGGGGTGGGATGTATCAGGATTGACAAAAAAACCCAAGATGCACTGGCCAATAGCATTCCAAAAGGCATGCACACAGTATTGTACAGCACAGCCCATCCTTGCCAGCTTATTTAATTGGATGTCAAATGTAGAACAAATCCTTGAGTGCAAGGATGATAAACTCTCTTGTTGGTGTTCAACTGAATGCTTTTTTAAATGTAGGCCTCCAATGGTCGGAGTGACAACCCTCTACTGAAAAAAGGTCCTCCCCTTTCTAACCTGGTGGCCACTAAAATAGGTGGAAGGAGACTGAGAATTGACCTTAAAAAAGGTGAGGAATGCTGGCTGCAGAATGGATCATCATCTCCGCATATGTATTTCTATGTTTGTGTGTTTGTTCTTTATTGATGTTGTACATCACTTTGTTTTAAATGTGTTTTATCAATTTATTTCACTATTGGTTATGAAGTAGGTTATACTATGCAATAGTTTACATCACATGTATATATAGAAATGTGGTTATATAACATCTAATGGCAACATTTAGCTTATTTTACTAAACAACATTTACTACTTCTATCTACTATTAAAACGGTCATGACTAGTGACTTTTGGCCAAACCCCAACTGAAGATGTCAAGGGAGGCGTTCACATCAGCTCACATTCATAGAGGACCTTTCACTCTCGGGGTCTGTACGCATGCAGAGTAGGCCTAGCTGCTTGGCAACATAACATCCTCCAGAGGGGTTTAAAAAGTCCAGCTGCACTCTATGAAAGCCATCCATTAGCCCCCCCTCCCCCCCTCCAACATACATTCAATCTTATCTCCATTCTCCGCACAATTTCTCCATCACATTTCATTCCCTGCCTTCTCTATGATTGACCCTCTTTGTCTCTCCATTTCTCTGGCTTTTCATCCAGCCATGTACTCATTTCTTTCTAGTCTCTCCCCCTCTCATCCCCTCTGTCACCCCCCTACACCCCCTCTCCCCCACCCGCCCTGATCCCTCGTCTTCAGGCTCTATTAAGTCTTTATTGATCTGCTCATTTCTGCTGATATGAATTCATACCGGACCAAACTGCTGACTTGGCTCCGCTAAAGAGACTGAACAAAATGAGCACCATAAAACACGCAACCGGTCTGGAGTGTGCGTGCGTGCGTGTCTGTCTGTGTGCATGGGTGTGTGTGTGTGTGTGTGTGTGTGTGTGTGTGTGTGCGCGTGTTGGTTTGTGTGCACGCAGCTGACTTCGCAGAGCGTTTTTCATCTTCATCACACATCCTTCCAGAACATTTTCCCCTCCTCTTTTCCCCTCGGTTACACTAATCCTCCTCTCACTTTCCTTTCTCTCTCCCCCTCCACTCCACCCCCTCCTCTCTGCCCGGTACCTGAACCCACTTTTAAACCGCCCCACACACACACACACGCACACACACGCACACACACACACACACACACACACACCTGCAGATGTAGCCGGCTATTGCTAACGTCACCCATGCTGTATTGAACGCTGTAAGAAATCTAAAGTGTGTGTTGGTTATATTAACTCTCCCAAGATGAGCTGTGGAAATGGTCAGAGAGAGAGAGAGAGAGGGGGAGAGAGAGAGAGAGAGAGAGAGAGAGAGAGAGAGCTGAGGAGTGCTTTGTTAGCAACCCCCTTTTATATCCCCTAGATAGAGGTAATCATACAGTTCCAATCATTCCTCTTGCCACCCTGTGTGTCTTCCGTCTTGGTCTTGCAGGTACGGATGGTCTGGGCTTCACCGTGGTCACCAGGGACTCTTCAGTCCACGGCCCAGGTCCCATCCTGGTGAAGAACATCCTGCCTCGCGGAGCCGCCATCCACGACGGCCGCCTGCAGTCCGGGGACCGCATCCTGCAGGTGGGTCAGCTCAGCGTGCCTGTGGCAGCCAGGGGGAGGGGTGCAGCCTGACGTCGCACCTGTTCTCTTCACGTGTGTGTGTGTGTGTGTGTGCGTGCTCGCCCATAGGTGAACGGGGTGGATATTACGGGTGTGGGCCAGGAAGAGCTGGTGTGTATGCTCCGCAGCACGCGGCAGGGGGAGAGTGTGTCCCTGGCGGTCCTCCGACAGGAAGAGATGTTCCTCCCTCGGGAGATGGTAAGGACCAATCACATGCCACTCTCAGCCAATGAAATTGCGGGTACAACCAAACAGGCTTGCCTTGATTGCACAGTTGCCCAGCCAATAGGAGGCCCCACTTTCAAACACACACACATTAAACCAATCAGGGTTCTCCTTTCTGGGGCATATTATTTGAACAGATATGTTATATCCGTTATATTTACTAATCAGTTCATCACTATCCATCTTGTGAAACTTAATGTTTAATAAATTAATTAACGTTTTCACGAGGCATCATTACAGTACATTGCATATTCTTTCCATCAGTAATTTCCCATTCTCAAATTTTGAATTTCTTTTCATTAAACACCTCATGACCTACACTTGCTTTAATTATCATATGTCTTTATCACTTGCAATGTTAACAAATATGCTATATTATATGCATGTCTTCTTTCCTTCTACACTTATTTAGGCAATTCTATGGAATGCATAAGTTTTCTGCTCTTTTCTGGGAATTGTCCTCATTTGTGGTTCTGCCCTTGATCTGCTGCACTTCATGCTGTCTTATTACCCTAACTTTCTACTTTTTAAATGCACATTGCTTGTTCCGCCATATATTTGTTGATCATTAGGGAATCTGATGCAAAGAAAAAAAGATGCTTACGCTTAAAACAAAAATAATTTGTCAAAATATGTCATGTTAAAGACATTGGTTTGGGTCGACAACCCTGGAAGGGTGTCAGACATGTAAACAAACACACGCACATGCACTTGGACAAAGGGAGGAAGCAATCAGGAAGGTGTTGGCTTCCTTCAAGGTTGTCTCAGTCAGAACATTAACATTCATATGTCCGTACCTGCATTATCTCTGTTTGTCTGTCTGTGTTTTTAATTAGTTTAATCGCTGTCTATCTATGGCTGTGTCTCTTCTTGCTGGTGTCCAGTGGTGTTTGCTCAGCCTCAACGGCTGCCAGGAAGAAACACACCCTGACATGCACACAACAACAGCCCTCAGCCCCATAGGAAACTCTGGACGGGAAATAGTGTCCTGTTTTTTGTGTGCTTAGCTGTGGCAGCTTTTCCACCTTTAGTCCAAGGCTACTGGCTTATCAGTGCCTTTTCTTGTTTGAATACGTTCAGGGTCGTAGCTTGTCTTCCACTTCCAGCTGTCTTCCTATTTCCTGTGTGTCCTTCCTGTACTCTGGCCCCGCCCACTCATTCCAAGGCTATTGACAAACCCTGGCCAAAACGGTTATACATAATGCTACATTTAGTGCATACGCCAATTTAAATCAGTGGTAAGCCTGGTATTGCCTGTTTTGATGCAATTATCTAAATAGCTTTGACTGGCATACAGTGACCCATTAGTGTACCATGTAAAAATATACCCACGCAACCACAGAAAATGTTCTTCCAACCAGTAGGTTTTTGTAGTGGGAATACACAAACACCACACGCTGTCTCCCACCGGTATCATTGTTCTGTTGTCCTCTGTCTCTCGGTTTCATAGATTCTCTCAAGGACGCTTGTATATGTGCGAGCCTCACACACACACACACACACATACACACATTTATTTCATTAGAGCAGTGTGTTTTATATTCCCATCCTTTGTGGTCGCTCACTTCAAAAGGCTGAATACCCAAGTGGCGTTGTATTTAAAACAATAGGGGAACCTGATGAACAATACTGTTAAGTTTATGCACAGAGTCACAGACCTAATATAACTTTACATCCTGTATGTTTCTATTCTCTCATTTCCATTCAAGTTCAGTATAAAGATAGATAATGCCTCAGTGGCAGAAATTTGTTATAGAAAAAGTTTTTTTTCTTTCTCAAATGTAATTTCCTTACTTTTATTTTTTCCCCCTACATTCCCATACAGAACCCAAGCCATGGGGTTTCTGGCAGGAAACATGTATTCATAGTAAACATTTAACAATTTTACATATCCGGCAGATCTGATGTAGTCTCTCAGGCTTGTTTTGCACCCGTTTAATTGACAGCTGCCCTGTATAAGCCTGCTTCATATTGACTTGCAAACCATCGGATTTGGTATAACTCGCTTCACTTATGCTAATGTTGCTATTTTTTGTTCAGGGATCATATGTTGTGAAGTTGAAAATAAGATTGACAGAGCCAAACCACATGAGACTTAACAGTGGCAGACACAGTTACTGTAGCTACACAGGAAACCGAATGTATTAGCTCATTAACGTAGTGTGTATCAGTGTTTCTACAGTCTAAGTTGTTCTGACAGACTGTTTATTTCTCTGTTGAGGTCTCTGACAACCTGTAAGCCCTGGAGCTACCTCTTATTAGCAACAGTACTAGCTAATAGTTGAGTCTGCTCTGTTCATTAGACTCTCCCTATTTTGCATAAAAATAGTCTTCAGTTCAAACACTGCAGCTATATTTATATACAGCATTTGTTCATTGCTATACTATATTGTTAAGGCCATGCAATATAATATACTGCACCAGAATACATACAAAAAACAGCTGAGAGTATAGGAGGGTTGAAAGGTGAAAGAAAGCCTTCTCCAAGCAGGACAGTACTGTATATCACTGATGCAGGGTCTTATGTCATGCAGAGAAGGCAATTTGCTGATTGCTGACACATGGCACGGTACACTCACACTAGGTCACAGAGAACTTAAGCCCAGTGAAGTGACCCGTGTAAACGTGTGCTAACATATTTTCTATGTATCTTCCTCAATACACATATTTGAACTGCATTAGCCAAAACCAAACCTTGAACGTGTTTGTTTTTTTTCCTCACTGATACATATACAGGTAGGTGTTTTTATTATGTTATCAACGTTAGTGCGTGAACATACCGGGCCTTCCCAGTACGAAGCAGCTGTGAATGATTACATCTGAGCTCTCAAAGACTTTGTACAAAGCCGGCATCCATTTCTGCAGGTATGCCACCTGTCTGTTCAAAAGCATTTAAGATACTCGGGCAGATACATTCCAGGGAAGCGTCGGAGGTAATATTAAGTTTAGCCGGGGCTAAGCTCACACGACTGCCTCTATATGAGAAAACTCAAGACGTGCAACTTTTCCATTTGTGTGCCTAATGTTTCCGTACGGCGAGAGGAAACAGACGGACGGTGATGTTGATGAAATGATGGAAGAACCTCGTCCATCTTCTCCTCCCCCTCTCTCCCTTCTCTCATTTTAGCTTGCCATCTGGCGTTGTCTGCTTAATGTCTGTGCTCGCTGTAGAACAAAGGTGCTACACCATCTCTTGTCATGTGCGAACATACCACTCTTGTGTCTTATACCAGGCACACACACACACACACCTGCGCCCTGTACACCTAGCATACACACACCTCCTGCGTTGACTGTTACGTGAAGAAGGGGAATAAAATGCATTATGTACACAATGCATGCGCACATAAAGACATTTGCGCACACTCACTTTGACTGCACACCGACAGCCATTCACCTGCTGTGTCGGTTAGCTGACGCGAGACAAGCTAACATTCCAAACAGACAAAAAAAACGCTCTCTTTTTTCTCCTCCCTCTTTCAGCACATTTCACACCTTCTCTCTTTGTCTCTGTGCTACTCTCTTTATTTCTCCCTCACCATTGCTAGCTACTGATGTAGAGTTTAGAGCAGAGCAACAGCTCTCATGGTGAGAGTGTGTGTGTGTGTGTGCGTGTGTGTGCGCAATGAGTAGTGAGATAGAATTTTGATTTCATTTGCGTAACAGGAAGTGTTCTCTCTAACGCCAGATGC
>JAODUK010054083.1:15000-18699 GCA_027564635.1 Typhlichthys eigenmanni
GGGGTTCTGCACATATAGCGCAGATTAACAGGCTGTTTGATCACCTGATGGTGACAGAATAGCCTGTGCCCAAAGAGCCCTCTGTACAGTATGTAGCAGTGATGTGCGGTCAGTGGCGGCAGGGGAGGGAGTGCCTCCCCTGTGTCATAAAATAAAAAAAAACAAAAATGATTAAGAATAAATACATACATATTTGTACACTGATCCATGATCAAAATTCAATTATTGCATGATTCCAGTAATTTCCAATTATTTTTATAGTCAATGTCACTGAATGAACGAGCGAAAGAGCGAACGGAGGCAGCGAGGAGGCTCACCTCCTCGCTGCCTCCGTTCGCTCTGTCCCCGTATTGAACAGGAGAATACACACATTCAGCGACATTGACTATAAAAATAATTGGAAATGACTGGAATCATGCAATAATTCAATTTTAATCACGGATCAGTGGACAAATATTTATGTATTTATTTTTAATCATTTTTGTTTTTTTTACATTTTATGACACGGGAGGCAGTACCTCCCCTGCCGCCACTGACCGCACGTCAATGGTATGTAGTGGTTAACTCATTGTTACACAGTGGTTGTTTTTTAAAGACTGAACCACCAAAGTGATTTATCTGAAATGTCATAAAAATTGACCAATAAATAAACGTCCCAACCTTCTAGGCTATTTAAATAGGCTATGATAAAGCAGCTATATAGGTCTTCTATAGTATACTAGTAGACCTATATTAAGGCTACCAACATTAACCGACCAGGACAAAGGTGCATAGCTGTTTCGCATACCTCTTCTCCGAGCTGGTCAGAAGTGTCGCTTCATGTCGTAAATTCTAGGGGCGAGGCCTTTAAATGTGGTATTTAAATTTTTGTCGAGATACGTACGGTTTCATAAATCACACGTGAGCACTATCGTAAGATTAATTCTGCGCTCAGATCTACGCTGGTTTCAACGTTATATTGATAAAGGAGGGTCAATTAATTTGTTTATCACTTACAACATGTTTCAACACAAAGTTAAAGCAAACATACATTGTGGTCTTAGCAGAGGCTGCTTCCTTCCCATTATAGAAAAACATACCATAATTTCCCAGCTATTAACCGCGGTTAATACATTGATTTTGCAAACTGTCAGCCCTGCGGCTAATACTCGGGGTTATTTATTTTTTTCTCTCATTGGGCTATTTTTATTATTATTTTTAAGGTAATCTGGCAATATTAAATATATATCGAAAACACATTTTATTTTGCTATGGTAGTAGGACAATCTGACATGGTACAGGGCTTTTCACATGGGAATGGGCATCCCGCTCTCCGTCCTGCTTGCCTCTCATGTGAAAGGCAAATCTACTGCAGTCACAGAAGCGATGCGTCTGGTTTTGAGGTAACCATGAGAACAGAACAGTAAACAAACCATGTAGATTAACCAAAAGATAGATGTATTAACAGTCTCTAAATAAACTTAGGCTACTTTATTTTTGAATTAAGACAACATATGTGGTGAATATGATATGCATGTAATTTGTGCATTTTATTACATAATTTTAAAAAGAATACCTACTTTAGGCTATGTCCAATAAACATGTCAGTCTATTTCACTCATTCTCTGTCTGGTATGGTCTTGTAGACTACAGTAAAAGCTTGTGAAACGTGATTTCAAAATGTATAATTTTATGACAAGCTGCCGCACCGCCACCTCAAAAGTTTATTTATTTATTCAGGGGGGCAGGATGGTCGAGTGGTCTGGGTGTTTGACTCCCAGGCTGCAGGTCATGGGTTCGAACCCCGGTGTTAACCTACCTGTAAGCATCCTTGAGCAAGATGCCTAATGCCGAACTGCTCCCGGTGATTGGTTGCACCAATGCATGGCAGCAATCACCATTGTGTATGAATGGATAAATGTGAGGCAAAATACTGAAAAGCGCTATATAAAAAAGCAGTCCGTTTCCCAGTAAGATGAGTGACTGGCCAATGTGAGTCACATGCAATACATATAATTAATGTGGTACAGCATGCACCACAGCAGGAGTTTTGTTCATGACACATGGTGGTCATATGCATTGTGCTGTAGAACACACGCTTTGGGGATGTCTAATGGAATGTGAATGTTGTCAAGCAAAGAACACTACAGTACATTTCACCTTGCAATTATTTCAGTATAGATATTGCAACCTTGGGCAAAGGTTAAATAATATGATGTTTTATATATATATATATATATATATATATATATATATATATATGCATAGAAATGCATCCCTTCTTTTCTCTCTCTCTCTCTCTCTCTCTCTCTCTCTCTCTTTCAATTAAATTAAAATCACTTTATTATCATGAGATAACAGTGTACATATCACCAAGGTGTGTGTGTGTGTGTCTATATATATACTGTATATATATATTTATATATTATTTTTTTTCTCCATATTAATGTGATTAAAGTAAACTATGGAGCATAATAACATAACATATCAATAATAACATCTCTCTGTGTGCGTGTGTGTGTGTGTGTGTGTGGGACAGACAAGATCTCTGTCATGGAGGTTGTGGTCAACACAGACCATGGGGATGGGGTTAACCCTATGCTCAGGGAGGAGGTGGTAGTGGCTGTGCTTAATGGTCAACAGCAGGGCCCATTTTTTCACCAGTTAAAAAAACTGCCAGCGTGATCAGGTCTGGCCCCAGGACATAGACTACACATGTGTGTGTGCGCACGTGTGTGTGTGTGTATGGGTGTGTGTGTGCGTGTGTGTGCGTGTGTGTGTGTGTACTCGCTAGGGATGTGCGATAAAACGATATATATATCGTATGACGATAGAAAAACATTACCGTCTAAAATTATGCTTTATCGTTTATATCGTTTATTATATCGAAAATTGCACTCTTTACTGCAATAAGTCATTTGGAGTCCGTATTTTGCACAGATTACTATTGTTTGCTTTTTAATAGAGAGGCTTTTATTGCGCTTCCAGTAACGTGTGTAGTTTTCGTCAGCTCTCTATCTCTCCACAGCTGTCTATCTTTCCCTCACTGAGCTCTGTGTGTGTGTGTGTGTGTGTGTGTGTGCGTGCGTGCATGTGTGTGTGTGTGTGTGTCTGCGTGCGTGCATGTGTGTGTGTACGTATGAGTGTGGAGTGAGCCCTGCCGCTCCACACTCTGCTGCTCCACTCCGCTGCTCCGTGCTCTCTGCTCCACGGCGGGTCGTAATCAGAGAAACATTGGTGAGGCAGATTCGTACTGAGTCTTATGATTGATTTAACCTACCAGCCAAAAGTTGTATTGTGCGTGGTGCATCACCAATGCTACTGCTGCAAAGTAAACAAATCGCGCTAGCTAGCTACCTGGCAAAACACATGGACATTACATTCGGGACATATAGCCTAACCATGACGTAGTTTAATACTATGAAAATGTTCAATTAAATATCCTACCTCTGTATTTTGTTTCAATGTCTGGCAAGCTCCTAGAATATCCAATCTTTCAGACGAGGTATCTTAAAGAAACCACACATTTCTCAACACCATGATTGCCATGGTCTAGTTGCATACATTATGCAGTCAATGGGTTATGTTCACGTTAGTAAACGGTCATAAATTACAGCAAAACGCTGTAGAGACTATATTGTGTTTATTTGAACTCAGTGAAACACATTCTTAGTTTTCTTTCTTTTTGCTATTTCATACTATATATATATATATATATAT
>JAODUK010054094.1:0-18698 GCA_027564635.1 Typhlichthys eigenmanni
TGATTCTAATGACTGGGTTGTTATCAGGCTTCAAAATACCAATTAATTAGAATCAGGTGTGTTGGAGCAGGGAGACAACTAAAACATGCAGGGCAGCGGCCTTCCAGGACTGGAATTGAATAGCCCTGGCCTACAGCCTACAGCCCCAGAGCTTTTCATTCCCCTCTTGAGTGCTATCACCGTGTAGTGTATGTCTGCCTCATCACAGTCACAACTTATCATTGTTTCATTGTCTACTTAAAGCTCACAGTTGACAGTTAACATATTGCATCAGGTCCGATGCCTGACCACTGTTGTGGCCAAGCAGTTGCTAAAGGAACAGTGTGTCGTATTTCAATAATTACACAACTAATAGTATTGACTAAAAACTCTATGGCTATGGCTTTGTGTTTACTTATGTTTACCTCAAATCTCATTCATGAAATCCCTGAAGTCCCCCGAGGCCTTCAACTGGACAAAGACATGCATAATGCCGTGTCTCTATTACAGAGACACGGCAGCTGTGTCCCCTCTGGACAGTAAATTCACTCTACCAGCCCTGAAGTGCACACTCGTCAAACAACATGCAGATCTCATCTACAGTGTTTTCCTATGCTGTCAGCGTGGTGTGTCCTAAGGCTAAAACGGATTATTCAACCGTGTCAGCAGTCACACTACTGACGAGGATGCTATTTCATAACGTGACATGAATCACAGAAACTGATTCGTGATACATGTCACGTTCACAGTTTGCCTCTAAAGAAGAAAGTAACAACCGTATTACATTTTTAGCATGGCCAAGCAACTATTGTAAAATGTTGTACTGCTAGGGTAATATGTGTTAATATGATAAATTAGTGGCAATTTGATCTACATATCTAAAAGGAGATATGCTTCCTGGACACACTTAACAAAACACGCCCCTTTGCCTAAGTGCACCTTGCTGTCTCTTAGACTTCTCGTATTTAGCTGCTGCTACATCTCTCCCTCTCTCGACCGTGTGGTCTTTATAATATAATAGACTTGCATTTTGAAATTGGCAGCCACTAGTGTGTGTACAGAATGAGAGAAGACTGAATTGTTTCCTTCTCTGAAACATGAGGATGACTGGTGCCGTCCAAAGTTATTAGAGGAGGTGGATATAGGACTGTCCACTCAAATGTCAAGCTTGATAACTGCCAGGTTTTGACTTTAGGTTTCTTGACATTGATAATACCTGAACAATTGAACATCTTAAACAACTGTTCCACTGTGACCCTTAACAATTATCCATTCCCCAGTTATTGTTGAGCTCTCTGGAGGTTTGGGCAGGTAGAAGAGTATAGTTGTCCAAACAGCACTGCTGTTTGCTGCACACTGTGCACAGACCTCTTGAACATTGATGAGGATCAATCTACACCTGCTTTTACCCTACAGACAATAATTGTCTGGCCATACTGTATATTGGCTCCATGATACAATATAGCCTGGTTTTAGAAATACCTCTCAGGCAAAATATTGTCCAGGAACTGAGGCCCAGGTAACAAAAAAATGTTGTTAAGGCTTTTCTTGTGGAAAATCAAACCAATCGGGATTTTCTGGTCTTTCAGGGCCATAGTTCCAAGGCAAGTCTATTGCAGACAATGGATTATGTCTTTACTTCGCTGATGTGTTCAGTACTGTAGTCCATGGGTAAAAGTAGTAATGCATTAATATGCTATTTATTTTATTTTATTTATGTATTAATTTATTACTTTATTTTTGTCTACAGAAAGTATAAGAAAGATTATTGATAAATCCTCGATCAAGTATATTCGTCCCATTAAGCTTGACACCAAAAATGGCAAATCAGAAGACCGAATTTTGGTAAGTGTACATTTAGATTCTTTGCTCTTCTTGTTGCCACTGTTATGGGCTGTTATTCCAAATGGACAGTGAAGCTTAGCTTCTCTGTTACATAACAGGCACATCACATAGATGTTAATTCTGTGGACACTTACCCACTGCAGTGTAACTGCTGGACTCTGACCATTCTGGCAGTTTTACAGAGAAACAGGGTTGGGGGTGGGTGGTGTTAATCTAGTATAGTCAGGGAAAGGGAGTGTCTTTGAATCCCTGTGAGTTGTGTTTTATGTGAGCTCCACAGTGGAGACAGTAGGGGGGCCAAGCAGCTCCCTGCCTTTGATTCTACTGTGCTTTCATCAGACTATATGGAGCAGAGATGTGAAAATCTCTTTTTGACTGAAGTCCTGTCAGCTAACTGGACAGAATCTGGAGCATGGAGTTGCCAGGGTCCAATTTAGACTAGGCCCGGAAGAACATCCATGCCCATACACCTACAGTAGCACACAAGCTGTCAAGAATACACCGTGTGTCTCCTACACTCTGTAACACCAGCAACTCTCCCTGCTTTTCTTGCATTTCCCAGGCGAACCTATGAGCTTTCACCACCAGTGTGAGCAGGCTGTGCTTGGGCAGAGAATGCTGCCTGTGCTCTCTGGCTCTGCTTAATGATGTTGTGGCGGAGGGGACGGATGGCTGGAGCTTTTTGCATGTATGGCCTTTGATATTCACACACTTTGATATGTGGATCTGCCAGGAGCGTCTTTCCAGCACCTTCCATCTGAAGGCTGCCTCATTTACTATTAGCTTCCTTCTAAATGTGGAATGAGGAGACTTAAAGTTCCTTCACTCCTAAACTTCTACTTGCTCTGGCTTCTCGTAGTAAGTAGCCTGTTGAAAAGATTAGAACCCAACAAAGGGATTTGTGGTACATTATGCACAGTAAGGTGCCATACAGTATAACAGGTGACCTGATTAAGCCTGTTTAAAGCGACACTTCTCAATGTGTGTCGCGTATCACCCTTGCGGTTGAAAGCTGTGCCACCCGAACGCTGTTTTGGTTTGACAATCCCTCTAAAGCTATGTGCGCTGTCACTGATGCATAATTATATGGTGCAATAAGCATGGTGTGTGTGTGTGTGTGTGTGTGTGTGTGTGTGTGTGTGTGTGTGTGTGCGTGTGGTCTGCCTTCAATGTGGAAGACTTTGATAAGGGACCCTCTCTCGGGGGCTGCCTCTCTCTAACCCAGCCGGCTGCCTCATCAGCAATATTTACCTGTATTTACTTGTAGTCGGCCCCTTCAACTGCCACCCATACCCCTGACTAATCACTATTATGCGATACAACCTGAGCCTTTGAATCAATTCTCCTTAGACAGGCTCTTCCGAGTGAAGTCCCCCCCACCCGCCTGCTCTTCTTTACGTCCCGGCTCCTGGTCTCCATCGCCTCATCTTTCTGGTGCTTTCGTGTGTACGCGGATATGCTCCATTTGTGTGTGGGTGGAAAGGCTGTCTGACAATGAGGTGCAGAGGGTCCTGTCTCTGCACACACAGCAGTGAGAGGGAGAGCGAAAATTAGAAAAATTAAGTTATACATTTTCATTTAGATACTGAATATGAGAAAGAGGTGGGGTGCGGGAAGGTGTGTGTGTGTGTGTGTGTGTGTGTGTGTGTGGGGGGGGGGGGGGCAGAGTGGGTGAGAGAGCAATGCGTGGCCAGAGATCAACCGGCAGGGACAAAGGCAGAAAGGGAGATATGTCTATGGGAATTCTTTCTGAAGGACACAAGATGGAGCAAATAATTGAAAGTGATGGAGCAGAAGATTTGCCGAACAAGAGAGCAAAGCTCAGCTCTGGCAGAGGCCCACGGGGAGTCAACGAGAGCCTTGCTACGGATAAACTATTAGTTTTGAACGGCGCTTCTGGAACATGTTTTGCCCCTCATGATCAGAAAACCACGTTCAACAGAAAATGTGCCCAGCCGAGGCACACAAACTGACAGAGCTGTTGTATTGAGTTAAGTGGATCTGGCTTTGTGAGTCTATCCAGATTTTGACAAACTACGCAGTTTTTTATGGCTTTGGAGAGACTCTACTCAAATGGTTTGTGGCAGAGGTTGTGCCAATTATAGCTGTCAATCAAATATAGTTGCAGGTGAGAGCAGACTGTACGTACAGACATGCATTACATAATAATTACGGGTGACCAACTGTAAACCATAAGGGGCTCACTGATGTTACTCTGTGGAAAGTATATTGTTAGACACACTATCCAATACATATTGTCATTGTGTCTGACAAAGCATTAGGATGTACTGACGCCCCATGGAAAATAATGAACAGGGCCTTACACAACTTGGTAACCTGTGCCTTTCTCCCTTGCAGGTTCTCACAACATGGCGCCTGTACTTCCTGCCAGCAAAGATTCCAGCAAAGGTCTCCCCATTTCAGTCCTTTACCACTGCATGTATCTTTTATGCTGCCAAATACATTCTAAATGTATTAATTCCTTGCACTATAACTATACTATTGCTATTGCACCTTTGACCACAGGTAGAGACCACATTCAACTTCTTGGAGATTCGCTCGCTGAATTCCCAACCAGAGCACCAGGTGAATCATCATCATCAATAACATTTTTTTTCATTCGGTAACTACGCTACCCTATTACAACTCATTAATTTCCAGAACAGTTGCATAATAGAGTGTTTACATAATCTTGGCCTTCAGGGAATAACTGAAATCATCTGTACTGAGAAAAATATATTTATTTTAGAAATGAACTACAGCTGTAGTGCATGCTGGCTATAGCCCCAGGGGGGCCTAGTGGTAGGAGAAGCTATTAATCTACAAGAGGACATTTCTTCAAGCCTAAGACAACAAGCATCCACAACACTGCTAGCTCCAAGGCACCATCCTTTGAGCAAGATACTGAACAGTAGAGCTGTTCTGTAGCTGGACCTGTGCTCTGACCTAATTGGTGCAGTGAACAAAAAAAGGGTAACTGTAAAGCGAGATAAAAACCCATCCTGATTAAATTCAATGTCATGTTAATGATTCATTTGCAGGTTGTCATTGACACAGACAAGTACACCTACTCCTTGCGGTTTCAGTCACGAGAGCACCTCAACCATGTCGTCAGCCAGGTTAACTTCGCCTTGTCTCGAATATTCAACAACTCTGTTTTCGCGTAAGTGTCACAGAGCCCCAGCAGCAGGTGCCTGCCTAATCCAAAATGAGTGACACTTGGACTTGATTGGCAGGAGATAATCAATCCTGTTTTTATCCTTCACTTTCGTAGACCTTCCATCTGTCATTCAGACAGTGACCTTTCAGATGGCAGCAGGAAATATTCCCCAAGCTCTGAGACCTCGGTGGAAACCCAGAGAGCCTGTGGTAAATATATCTAAGATTGAGCAAGGGTTTCCAGCAGGGATCTCGCAGTCAGGTAGCTCATTCATTGGAGAGTATGGACCCTTTTAACTCTAATTCTTTTTATTAGGATATAAAGCTATAGAATTCTTAGACCAAAAAAATGTATTCATATCATTCCTCATGCAAATATGTACATACAATAATACATTTTACTCAATATTTTGAAAGGATATCTGTAATTAATTTGTATTGCATGCCTAATGCTGCATACAAATAGACAGATGGACACACACACACATGCAGTCAACACCATTTGTTGTCAAATTCGAGAGACGATGTCAGCTTGAGCATGTCTGCAACAGTTTTTCCGGATGTTCACGTTCAATTACTGTGCCACGCTTGCACCAAAAAAATAGATTATTTTGACAACTATTTATGTGTCTATTTTCCCCCTTTCTCTTCATGCCATAGATGGAAACAGCTGCTGGAATCGTCTAAAATTAAAACTTCCTGTTGTTCCTCCCATTTTCTTTCCTCTCTCAGGAGGCTTCTCAGAGACCTATGCTGCTCTATGTGACTATAATGGTATCAGCTGTAAGGAGGAAGTGCAATGGGTAAGAGCTATGGGAATGTGCTCGTGTTCATGTGAGAGCTATATGCAGTGCTGCATGCCAAATTAGGGGTCACGTACTGTAGCAAATAGCTCATGGGTAATTTTTGCTCATAGGATGTGGACACAATTTATCATTCACAAGACAACCGAGAGTTTAATCTACTGGACTTCAGCCATCTGGAGAGCAGGTGAGGGAGAGCTACGGAGCCGTTGTGATCAAAACGTGTCGTGGCTGACCTTGTACTTCAGTCCTTGTTTATTTTTGTATGTCCTCTTACAGGGATTTGGCAGTTATCGTCGCATCCATGGCATATAACACTTGGTTTACCAAACTGTACTGCAAAGACCTCAGAATTGTAAGTTAACATTTACTCTATGTGTGTCATTTTGTTAATGACAAAATGTTGTAAATAGCATATTTAGAAAATGTTTACTGTTGAAATGATGTCAGATGTCAAGTGTAACATCTGTCTTGCCAAAGGGGTCTGAGGTCACTGAGCAGGTCTTGCATACGCTCAGCAAATCCTCCAGCCTAGAAGAGATCACGCTGGAAAATGCTGGTTTAAAATCGTGAGTTTTTCTACTTCTATGTTTTGTTCTTTCCAACTATCTACTACTCTAAAACTCCTTGGGTTCTAAGATGCTTGGGGAGTCAAGTAATTCACAAAAATCACATAAAACATATGACGTGGTGATATTTGTGTGGTTGTTCTGCCAGGGTTCTCATTTACTACTGTATTTTTCGGTTTTAAATTTTTTTTGTATGACCTTGAATAAAATGGTAGTTATTATTTATAGGCCATCTGTATTAAAATGATGTTATGTTTAGCTATTACAAGAAGTGGTTCATTGCTCTATACGGTAAAACATGGGACGAACCACTATTGTAAACTAGGATATATGATATATACTGTAGATAAATCTCCTGTCAGTTTCATGTGACCAGTGACAATGGCATATAGTTAAGTGCAGAGAACAAATTTCGCTACATGTATGTGTATGTGACAATTAAAGCACCTTTACCTATATCTTCAATTGTAAACAATGAACGTCTGTCTTATTTTGTAGAGACTTCCCACAGAAGATGTCAGTTGCTCTTTCAGAGAATCCTGCGTCTGTCATTCATTCCCTTAACTTAGCTCACAACTCACTGGACAATCAAGGTATGAAGAACCTTCGAGTTTGTTAGTTTGGACAACTCTGTGTGTGTGTGTGTGTGTGTGTGTGTGTGTGTGTGTATGTGACTGTGTGTCTGTGTGCCTGTGTGTGTTGGGGGGGTTACTTGTTACAATAGGACTTTATGAAAATGTTTTCAGTGCCACATGGATTTCAGAACCCTGTCTTTCAGTGTTTCAGAGTTGGTCTTTCAAAGTTTAGACCTTCATGACCATCACCAACGTTATTCTGATATGTTCATGTGTGTTGTAGGCGTGTCAAATCTAATTCAGCAAGTGTGTCGCCTCAGCAAAGGACTGCGTCTCCTGAACCTATCCAAAACCTCTCTCTCCTCAAAAGGTGTGGACAGTCTATTTAATACAGTGGCAAGATATTTATTTTATTGGCGTAAGATATAAAACTCACCTGACAGGGGCAGTCTGGTGGAAATCAGTTCATTAACACCTGTAGCTGGATTTACATTTTACAAGATCATTGTTGACTGGAAAGTTTCAGCAATAGATCAATCGCTTGGGGGATATACACGCCAACACCTTCATTAAATCCCCTCCAAGCAGTTTCAATCTTGTTTCTTAACCCGCAACATTTGTACAGCCTTCTAGAGAGACTACCTTGTCCTGCAGACAGCCTGCTTTCCTGCGGAGAACGTAAATATTACAGTGATATGGTCACGTGCTGGTTCACATTACCAAGACCTCTGCTGTCTGAAGATGTGTATGAATAATACAGGAATGCAAAATGTTTTCAGAGTGTTCGCTGTCTTTTAATGGGTGTACTCTCCTCTCTCTAAATACACAACAGTGCATTATCTCTCTCTCTCTCTCTCTCTCTCTCTTTCTCTCTCTCTCTCTCTCTTGCTCTCCCTATCAGGAGTGGTGTCTCTCTCTCAAGCTCTTTGCTCCAGTGATGAATACTCCAATTCTCTCCTGCACCTGGACCTGAGCAAGAATCCCGGGGTTCTCTCCGGGGAAGACTCCTCGGTCAGAAAGCAAAAAAAACACACACACACACACACACACACACACACACACACACAAATGGGGAGACAAATACTCCACGCAAGGCTACCTGACCATGTGCCAGATTAGAGTGCTGCAATAGGTACTCCTATAGACATGCATGGCTCGGGGCACAGAATGGAAGGCTGTGTGTGGTCAGGTTAACAGCCTGGTCTATGGGCAGCCTGTGTTGCTGTCCGCTACAAGGCGTCAGTAGTCCAAAGAGTCATAAAATAGCAGCATGTGCCCCCTGCTGGTAGTCCGGTAGAATGGTCACATAGGGTGGGTAGTGTACAAGTACAGTGTCGTATTGAGAGTTAGTGTTGGGAAAGCTTTACTGTGCGCTGAGACTGTCGTCTCTATGGAGAGCAGGCTACGGCTTTTCATCTTTAACCCTACCTGCCAGTTACACATCTTCTCTCTGTGTTTGCAGAACTTATATCTCTTCTTGTCTCAGCCCAACTGTCTGGTCCATTTGGATCTGTCTGGCACCGACTGCCCTGTAGACTCCGTAAGTCAATTCATGATTTGGATACGCTGTTATAGTGTGGATCTATACTTTCTATACTCTTTCAAATGTTCTGCATCATAACTGTTCCCATCATGCTCTTTGTGCAGCTATTTGGGGCTCTTCTGAGAGGGTGTTGTGCCGATCTCTCGTTCTTGAATCTTTCTAAAAATTCCTTCTCTCACAGGTTAGTCATATATTCAAGATCCTTTATTGATATGTGACAGAAACATAGAGCGTGGTCATGCTAAGTTTTGACACAATTTTCTTTTTTTATTTCACACTCATGTCTCATCTCTCTCTCTCTCTCTCTCTCTCTCTCTCTCTCTCTCTCTCTCTCTCTCTCTCTCTCTTTAAAAAAAATAAATATATATAAGTATATCTTTATCATCTGGCATTTAAATGGAGAATCGGAAAAGAGCTTTGTGACACTCAAAGTGTGTTTCCTCGCTCTGGATGTGTCTAATGCTTTTTTAAATCAGAACGTTAAATCAGAGCTGGCTGCAGAGATAAAACTCATGAATATTTAAGCAAAGCGATCTATCATTTGACCTGCTAGATTATCCTCTTTTGCCGAAGCAATTTTAACTGTGTATCTCATTCTGTGCCAGGGCTCTCCCCTCTAATGTGTGCTCATATTTACCTGGTGTGTCAACACTGAAACCTCACCTCATTTGTGTGACTGCCCTGCCTGTGACTGTCGTCTCCCTAGCTTCACTCTTGAATCTCTCATTTCTTATCTATCAGGAAGGTGAAGGATACGCTGCCATTGTTCCGTCAGTTCTTCAGCTCTGCCTTTAGCCTCACCCATGTCAGCCTGTCTTCTATGAAACTGCCTCCTGATGTCCTCAGGTGATTTTCCATAATTCCTAGTCACCCATAATTCGTACAGGCCTGTGACAAGGTTGTGGCAAGGTTGTGTTTTTTTTCTGTCTCAATAGGGCTCTCTTAACGGGGCTAACCACTAACCCTCACATTAATGAGCTACACCTAGACATCAGCGGCTGTGAGGTAACTGTTTATCTTTCCCAAGCTAAGGCATCAACGTCAGTGTGGAATTATATTAGCAGTGCTACCGTATTTGCCCTTACTTTTCCTTTCCCACGCCTCCCAGCTTAGAACTGCAGGAGCTGCTGTAATCCAGGAGTTGTTTCCCAGAGTGTCGTCTATCGCAACACTGGACATCTCAGACAATGGTAGGTGTTGTTCTTATAACCAGAGCTTTTGTGTGACCTGGACATGTGTCTTCTGGTGCGTACTGTTTGTTGTGCTGTTAGTGGCTCATTGTGTTGTGTTGTCTGTGTGTGTGTGTGTGTGTGTGTGTGTGTGTGTGTGTGTGTGTGTTGTGTGTTTTTACAGGTTTTGATGCAGACCTGCTATCAGTACTGGCAGCCTTGTCCAGACACCCCTCCCTTAAACACTTGCATCTGGGCAAGAACTTCAACATTAAGAACAGGTACTGCCTTAGTGTGCTCTGTGTCTCTCTTCACCATAGGGTTTAATTGTGCATGCAACTGTATGTGAAGATACTGTAGGTTTGCACACACACACGCACGCACACGCACACACAAACACCTCACACACACACACCTCACACACACACACACACACACACACACACACACACACCCACACAAATAATTGTGGACTTGTGTTTTGCTGTGTTTTTGCTTCAAATAGTGCCGATCCTCAGGCATACCCCAGTAGAAGCAGGAAATGGCTTTTGCCAGTTCATGCGGCGAATTGTCTGAGCTGCAACTCTCACCTTCTTTCCGTTGATGGCTTTGATCCACAGGGTTCTGGATGAGGTCCTGCAGAAACTGGTCCAGCTCATGCAGGAGGAGGAATGTGTGAGTAAAATACTGTCTGTGCTTGCACTGGCTTACCCGATATAACCCCCGGTTCTCTGTGTGTTATCATATTGGATGCCAAATAGTGATATACAGTATGTGTGTGTGTGTGTGTGTGTGTATATATATAAACATTAAAGTGCACACTAAACTGCACCCTAAAATGAGTTTTATTTTAGCTGTAAATCAAGTAATAGGATTGATCTGTGATGAGACACATTAGTGCTGGTGTTAATATGGCCAAAATTCCCATTTTATAAAGATCTGCATTTTATGTGCTGAAAACCGGACTCCACGTCACAGCCGTTAAAAATTGCCCCAGGAGCTGGGTGGTTTCAGTTAGGCTCAGAGCTAGGCTGCAGTTACACTTTATTCTTACTATTTTAATTTTGGCGCAGTAAACAAACAAGACTTTACAGCTACAGTTAAATAATGGATTAGGTACAGTGTAAATAAATGTGTTCTTAGAATACAATCAAAACAGCAAGGCAGAACATAAATATACTTTTTCTTTCTGCCTTCACCCGAGGCCACTATACATTCAAGCACGATTTGGCTGATGATGTTTTGTTGATAGGGTGGCGGTACCCTGCAGTTTGCTCTCCTATGTAACCTGTCTATAACGGGTCCTTATGTTTTACTGAGGGACGTTTCATTGTAAGCTTTCTAGTTATTAATTATAGTTATAATTTATTCAGCAAAGTTTTGACCTTGTTTGATTCACTGCATTTACATGGACTTGAGCATCCCGGTTATGAGACTTATCCCGGTTTTGCTCATTTTCGGGACATGGCGTTTACATGAGCACAGACAAATCATGCTACTCATATCCCGTATACATGCTACATACATTATCCCAGTTACTAACTAGCATTTTATTTACGCAGACATGTTTTACAAAACCAACTGATGATTTAAACTGGCAATTCTGCCGCTGTGTTAATCTTCACTGAGGCTAAAATTGATAATGATGAGGCAACTGTATTATTGCATTTAATGGGAGACGTTTGGTAGAGAATAGTAAACATTTTCTCCAGTTTGACCGGTGTCAGGCGACAGGCTGTCAAAAGGAATACAATGTTGTATATAAAATTATTTTGTTTTCGCTCCATCAGTGAGACACTTCTTTCTGTTAAGTCCCTATGGTTACGATTCCTGGTTGAAGCTGTGCCTGCGCAGGTAGTTTGAGCCGTCAGAAACCCGGGATAAGGTGTATACATGGAACAGTATAGTTTTCATTCGGAGAACTCCACCAAGGAAAACCGGGTTTCTCAATTCTCTGATATTGGGATGTGGTGTTTACATGGGCAAATACAATACTCAAAAACCTGATCATAACCTGGATACTCAAGTTCATGTAGACGCTTCGAATGTTTACTGGACTCTTTTGCCTGCTCCCACACTACTACCTCTCAATCTCAACCTTCCTCACCGTCCTCACCTTTGTTTTAACTCTCCTTCTCCTCCATACTGGTATTCCTTTCTGCCCCATCAGGCCCTGCAGTCTTTGTCCCTGGCCGACTCTCGCCTCCGCTCTCGGGGCACAGTGTTGGTCAATGCCCTGGGCAGCAATACATGTCTGAGGAAGGTGGACCTGAGTGGGAACAACATGGACGACATCGGCGCTAAGATGCTAAGCAAAGCGCTGCAAATCAACACCACACTCAGGTATCGCGCCAGCGGTGCTAACTATGGATGGCACCGATACGATACTGAGATCGTAAATCGGTCTGATACTGACTTAAACAGCTTAAATAGATCGGTATCCGTGACAATTGGACAACCGATCCATGGGGCTGATCATATTAAATTAAGTAGTCTGTATTGGCCGATACCCACGGTGCCGGTATCTGTATCGGTATCGGGACTGTAGAAACTGTATCGTGCCATCCCTAGTGCTAGCATGCGTCTATGTAAAGTAGGTCATGGAGGAGATGAAGGAGGAACTACAAAGGAAGGGCAGCCAAGGAAATAAGTGGAACTGGATGTGTTGTGTGTTATATTGGCGGTTTGGATTCAGTGGCTCTCACGTCTGTCTCCTTCCGCAGGAGTGTGACATGGGATCGCAACAACACCTCCGCAACAGGATTTCTAGACGTGGCCCGCGCACTCCAACAGTAAGAGAGTGTACCTAATCCTTCTGGCTGCGAAATTGCACTGTAGCAGAAAAATTACCAGGCGCCATGTTTTTGTTGTTATTAGTGTGGATTACCGAACTTCCCCAGGAGAGTTGTTTTGATATTGAGGTGGTGATATGCCTTTAGGCTATGTGTGACATGGATGGTAAGATCAAAGCATTACTGAGCAGGAGGGATATTTCAGGAGCAGCTCTGTCCACCTTAAGTAACCCCTGAGTATTTTAACCCACTTAAGTCGTCTCTTTTAAGTCTGTGTCTCTCTCTTGCCACATTTCTCTGCTAAAGTGACTAATTCCTCCCGTCTTCTTCCTTGTTCCTGTCTCTTCTTCCCTTCTTGCCTTTCCTACCTCAGTAATTTCACCTTGCAGTACATGCCCCTGCCTCTCAGCGACATCAGCCAGGCATATCGCAGTGCCCCCGAGAAGACAGAGCAGGCATTAACCAAGGTATGGGGGGGATTCAACCCAGAACCCCAAATTTGATTTAACAGACCACATCTAGCTAGAGCAATAATACATTGTGTGTTTTACTAAGGATGAACATTCCAAGTCTAATATATAATTTCATAATTCATTTGGAAGCGTTAGAATAATTTGGTTCTAGTGGTTTAGATGACAGACTGGTAGGCATTTGGGTTTTGCGTGCTAAGAAGAGAGTACGTTTTTTTGTTGTTAAATTTTTTGGATTATAATGCCCTGCTTCCTGGAAATTAAAACAATGCTTCACATCTAGTATGCTGATATGATTACTGCAAAACACTTTTATAGGCTACAGTAGGTTTTGGGTTGACTTTCCTTCTACTTTTCTCCACCTTGCATCAATCCCTGTCATATTACTCTTCTTTCAATTCCATCAATCAAATAGCGTTGCCAGCATTGTTTTCAATCTCTTTGTGACATCGTTTACGACCCATCAGTTTATACAGTCGGTGAGTGTGACCGACGATGAATTAGCATTGAATGACAGCCTGTCTCTGGCGTGCAGATCCAAAGAGCCTTGCTGAGAAACAATCAGACGCAGAGATTCTCCCAGAGACAGGCTGTGCGTCTGCACCAAGGCTTGGTCACCAGTACTGCTGAACAGGTACTGTGTGTGTGTGTGTGTGTGTGTGTGTGTGTTTACAGCACCTACACACACACGTGCACTCTGTAACACAATCTTTGCGTTTCCAAGGTGATGGAGCGGCTGTGCGTGCGCGTCCAGCAGCAGGTGTGTGTGCTTCGAGGTGTCGGAGAGATGGAGGAGACCCAAGCTGCTAAACAAGTGCTAAAAGAGGCCAGGAACTCTCGCGCTGTGAGTGAGCTGGCATGTGTTGTTTATGTCACCCGTAGGTGTGCTATTTGCACTTTGTGTGCGCAAAGATGTTTGTGTGCATGTTTTCTTTCCCGTGGCATACACATGGAGGTGTGAGACGGTGCACGTGAATAATGCTGTTTCCGTTTCCTTCCCTCTGTTCCGTTAAGCTCTACCCGTCGCTGTGTGAGCTGGCTCATGTGCTGTCTGTAGACGGGCCGGTGAGACAGAAACTAGACTCTCTGGCGGGAGAGCTAGCCAAAGCTGCAGATAAAGAGCTCCAGGTCATTATTTACAGCTGCGTAGCAGTTTCTCACTAACGGCTTGGCATGATACATGAGAAACACCATGATGTTTTGCATTAGGCACACGCTAAATCTGGGGGTGCCAGGTCCCCTAGACTATAGGTATGTAGTACTAACGCTAACCCTAACCCAAAAGAACAAGATGGCATGAGGTGGAGTTTGTGTTTATTCCCACCCGGACACAACAGGCCTAGTAATGTATGGGCCGTTCCGCAGGTGATTGTTGACTCCATGGTGTCGCTATGTCGTGAGCTGTGCCCCCTGGCATCCGCCGCCGCGGAGAGGCCCAGCCCACCGCTGTCGTCCGTGGCGGAGCGCGTGTCCGTGCCTCGCTCCGCTATCCGCACGGCCCTGATGGAGAGAGCAGCGCAGGACATACACCGAGCCCTGGAGTGAGTAGGGGGGGGGGGGGGGGGGGTTCGGGGGGGGGTGCAAGGGGCTGGTTACAGTAACAGGGCCGTAATGAATGATGTATTGATTTTCCTTATTTTCTTCTCATTTTGTTCTGTGGAACTCCCCCCACCCCCCCCCCCCCTCCCCTTGTCCCACCCACCCCGTCTCGCCTTCCCCACTCTGTCTATACGCCATTTTGTGTTCGGCAGAGAGGTGAAACTGTCCGTGGTGTCGTATCTCACCAACTCCATTGTGGATCAGATCCTGCAGGAGCTCTATACCACACACAAGACCCTTGTAAATGGAAAACTCTTGTACATGTTATTGGATGTGTGTGTGTGCATGCATGTGCATGTATGTGTGAGTGTGTGCATGTGGGGATGCTTGGCTATATTGCCATATGAGCTGAACAAGTTTGAATATAACCACCAACCATTGTTTATGTTAATGTAAATAACGTAATATTAATTTGACTAGTTTTAGTTCAGAGCAGTGGGTCTTAAATAGGGGTACTGTACTACTCTAGGATATACTAAAATCTGATAACATTTAGAATGATAAGCAAATTAATGCAATTGTACAATATCACAAGTCACTACTTATGACTTATACTACTTACTACTACTACTACTACTTACTACTACTATACTATATGTAACGCACGCCTCCCAGAGGAGTGTACGCAACACCCCGCTACACATGAACTCCCCATGGAATGGGACAAAGGCAGGGCTGTCGTGGTGCATGGGAAGGTAGGAGACGAAGACAGGAGTACCGTGAAACAGTATTTATTAACTTAACGGTATTGGTAGGGGGAAAAAGGGGATGGGCGGAACCAAAGCAAATAAAGTAAATTGTAAACCCAACCACTAACCCTGTCTTACCTGCTGCAGTATCGCTAACCTGACTAGCACCACTACCAAAAATACAGGGGGTGGCCCGCTCAGTTCTTACCTAGTGTTTATATACAGCGTGTAACGCTATGGGTGGTGTATGCCCCAGTGCCTCTTGCCTGAAGCACATAGGCTTCCCCCTTCCCCCCCTGAAAAACGAAGTAACAAATGATTAACAAATAACAGAATACACAGTGGCCTGCTCACATCAGCCACACCACCGGTCAAACACAGTCAACCTACTCACGTTAAATGACACGACATAACCAGCTAACACACAGCGCACACTCTCTACAGACCACAAGCAGCCGCCGCCCACGAGAGCTAAAAATTGAGGTATATATGCAGGCTGCACCAGCTGCAACCACTGGCGAGCAGGCACCAATCAGCTCCAAACTCCACCCATCAGCTGCAACCAGCGATCTGGAACCATACCTGCAGCAGAGGGAAAGAAAAATAACACACACAAACGAACACAGCGCAACACACAGCACTGGGGACGTAGCACTATAAAATAAAAATACTGCTTATACTTATGAGCCATTAAATGGCTATCAAACACAATATTTGAGAAGCACACAAGCATGCCTGTGCAGGTGAGGTGAATGGGTGACATGCATGTGGAAGATGGTGATGCTAGGGGCGTTTGTAGGCTGAAGAGATCAGAAGATTAGCCCAGACACAAACCCACCAAACCTCAAGCGCAAAATACAGCTAAATGCATTACTGACCAATTTTTTGAAAGAACACTGGACAGTTTCATTAAAAATTTCTGTATCTACCATTTTGTGTTAGTGCAAAACATAGCCCACTATTGGTTTTTCATGGTGTCTTCAGAATATTTAATTAACTAGCTAAATATATCTCTGTGTCTTTCCTGGTGTCTTTTACTCTTTGTTGTATGTCTGTCTTTTGGCGCTTCCATCATATTGTAGCCTACTGTTTGTTGTCTGTCTTTCTTGGTGTCTTCATCTAAGCCTAAGTCTGTCTATCTTTCCATCACTATTTGGTGACTGTCTGTGTTTTTCTTGCTGTCTCCATCATATTTTGCTGTTGTTTTCTGTCATCTCTAGCTCTCTGGTATGTTTTAGCCTAATGTTAACTGATGCAGAGTTTATTGTAATTATTTAATTGGTAAAAAGAATACTTTATATGAACACGTGTTTATATGAGCACATTTAGTCACTAACAGTAAACTACTAGATTTAAACCAAACGGTCTTGTTGTGTGTGTAGCCTACATACCCTACACTAGCCAGCAATTAGTCTGTATAGGTGGTTTATATGATTTATATATAAATTGAGTTATTTCATGTTCTTCATTACACACAAATAGGCACAGGCAAAAAACTGCATAATGTGCTTACTTTAACCGTTGTTATGCTGAGCACAAACCTCTCGCCACTCTCTGTCTCTGTTGAGTAGCAGACTACACTTTGAGTTTCTGGCTATTAGCATCCTCTCTCAAACACGTCCACAGCTACCGATTAAATCATGTGCTCTGTTCTTTGTTTATTTCTGAAGAAATTACAAATGTAAAATGTTTCCCTGCTTCGTCTTATGCTGCTACTGACTTGACTAACGTTATGCTGAGCGATAAAGGGGCATTCACAGCTTATCTGGCAGTAGGGTTGCCAAATTTTATTGACAGTAGCCTATTACGCACAATCATCCCCGGACTGCAAATCAACCCACCCAAGCCCATTTTTACCCGAAAACTATAATTAACAGCATACTTTCCCATCTGGCAACATGGTCTTACGGGTGCTTCTTTAGCTGTGTGTGTGTGTGTGTGTGTGTGTGTGTACGGGGGAGGGTTTGGTCAGGGTAAGAGTTGTGTGAAGTAGCAGTGCATATGATTGCAAGATATGCACGGTCAAGTAGACGTCTGTATAATTGCTCAGCTATGCCGATATGCTACATAATAGGCAGGAGTAAAACGTACATTATTGCAATTGGATCAAAAGATCAGGGGCTTTAGCATGGAATGTCCAGGCCTAGCGACGCGGCTGAGTGATGCCTTGTGTCTCAGACGCGGCAGGTGTCCCAGGTGAAGCGCTTTGAAGGGACGTGCGAAGGAGGAACCGGACGACGGTCGCACCGACACAGAGACTCTCTGGATATAACTGACGAGGAGCTGAGCACCAGCATCGTGAGTTACACCACCCCTTCCCGTGTGTGTGTGTGTGTGTGTGTGTGTGTGTGTGTGCGTGCGTGCGTGTGTGTGCACATCGGCACACATGCAGACATGCGCGCGTGTTAGCATGTCTGCATGTGTGCCAATCCTCTTCTGCTCATTTTTTATGACGCTGAAATATCAACATACAATATACTGTATATGGCCATTGAGGTGCAAGCAAAACCCATATAGGGCAATGGTACATTTGCTGCTTTTCCATGACAATTCAAGGCCTTGGCTGACTGATCGGCCTATTGATAGATTTTCGAATATGAGTCTACTGCGAGTTTAGCTTGCAACAAAATGAACCAAATATGGCATCTTTATTGTCTCTTCCAGGACACCATCGCCATCAAGAAGCGCAGCTCTAGGACAAGACGAATTCGCCCAGTGTCTACCAGGCTAAGTGAGTATTACATCCATTTATCCTTCTCTGTGCCCTCTCTCTCTCGCCACACCATCTCCTAAAGCTCCATTAGTGCTTTTCCCGCTGAGCCTGTTTCCATCTCCCCTCCCTCATTCCTCCCTCTCGCTCCATTTGAGAAGGCTGCTAATGGATGGTTTAGCGGAGCCTACGCCAAGCCCTGCGTTGATATATACTTGCGAGCGGTTGCCAATTGTTTTTCAAATTGAAGATGAGCGTCTTTGAAAGCTGAGATGATGACTCTCTGGAACCCCCGTCTCTTCAACCCCCCCCCCCCCCCACTCCTTCTGTGCCTTCTATTAAAACCCTTTCATCTTGGCCCCGCAGGCCTGTGTGATGACTCCAGCTCCTCGCCGCCCCCCTCTGCGCCTCCTTTCTCCTCTCCGCTGTCGCGCACTGCGTCCTGGGAGGAGCTGGCGGAGCTGCCCACCCAGGGGCTGCCACTGCACCACGTGACCCACGTCCGGCCCAGGCCTCCACGACGCCACCGAGGGGGTCACGGCTCTGCTGACACGGTACGTGAGAGGGGGGCAAGGTTGTAATCGTAAGCGAAAACCAACGAAATAACGAAAACTAGGTGGGAATAAACATTGTCGTTAACTGAAGTAAAAATTAAAACGAGGCATTACAGCAAAAATTATAACTAACTAAAACTGTATTGTCTGGTTGCAAAACTAACTAAAATCCATCCATCCATCCATCCATCTTCTCCCGCTTATCCGGAGTCGGGTCGCGGGGGCAGCAGCTTCAGTAAGGG
>JAODUK010054105.1:0-18697 GCA_027564635.1 Typhlichthys eigenmanni
GGCTATTGTATACTGCCTACCTTTTATGAACTTATGAATTTGCACATAAGCGTTGTATTGTGTATGAGTGATGTGTACAGTATGTGATGCAAAGGCCTAAAGCCCAGGACACATTTCCCTACGGGACAATAAAGTATACCTTACCTTACCTTACCTTACCTTACCTTACCTTACCTTAACTTTTGCAACATTTGAAATAGTGTAATTGTCAGGCCATTAAAGGCCATTAAATCATGAGTTACACTCTTATATTTCACGTTATTCCGTTTACAATGTTCTGTCATGGTCAAGTTTCCATTGTGCTCAAAGCTTTTTTTGTTAACTAACACTATAACATGATTCATAGTACAAAGTGCTTTCCAGATGATTCAAAACTGGTGTTGTGCTTTCTCACACAATTTGTCCTATATTCTTCTGTCTCCCACTCTACTGTTATATAATAGCTGTGTGTGCGTGTGTGTGTGTGTGTGTGTGCATGTGTGTGTGTGTGTGTGTATGTGCGTGTGTGTGTGTGTGTGTGTGTGTGTGTGTGCATGCAAAAGTTGTTGACTCCTCAATTGATTTTTGGTCAATGTTCATCCTCCCTCTATGATCTACAGTATCGCATTGGGAATATGACTCGGGTTATTGTTGTATTTATATTTTAAGAAGAAATAACATTTTGAAATATTTACTAAGAACTATATAGCAGCACATTCACATACAGAGGCCACAAGGTGCATCACAGAAGCAATAATGTGGTGCTAGCAATGCAAAAACTGAAAAATACAATAAACAATCAAATACTCCATTAAAACATACTGTCTGTAAATCTGCAGATTAAGAACAATTATATTCCCCATACAACTTTAAAAAACTGTGTTTTAGCTGCTTTGGAAAAGAGAACAGAATCAGCCAACCATACTGATGTGGGCGCAGTATTCCAGATGTTGGGTGCTACCACCCCAAAAGCTCTGTCCCCTTAAAGTTATCCTCGAGAACGCTTGCTAATCCATCTGCGGCCCTCCGCAGAGACATTAGGCATAACATAAGGAATTTGGTGGCTCTGTAATAGGCTATTGTCTACGCCAGTGTATGTCCCTTTAAAACGTGTATTACATTAGAAATCGGTATCTCTATATTGCTATGCAGGCTCAATTTGGCGGTTTGCCAAAACAAAACACTCGTGCTCAGAATCGAATTACTACCTTTTTTCTTGCAGCTTTTGAGCACTTAACTGCAACTACTTCAATGGCCGTCATGCATGTTTACCCTGCCATGTCCAGTTCTTGTAATACGCCTTTGAGTTTACAGGTCAGGTGTTGATGCTAGCTAGTTGATCTGGATGCTAGACCAACTACAGCCCTGTTAGGGAGGTTCTGTTAAGGTTTCTAAAGGTGCTCTAGTCTACACGATATACATTTTAATTTTGATAGAGCAGCAGACAACTTTTTTCTATCTAAGCATATATTGCATAATTGCATCCTGAGCATCCTGTGTGTTGAAATCCCATCTCCTGCCTTCTTTGTTTACATAGCTAGGCAGCCGTGCATATGTGTGTGTGTGTGTGTGTGTGTGTGTGTGTGTGTGTGTGTGTGTGTGTGTGTGTTGGTTTGAGAATGCTGGTGCGCTTATTGTGACATCTAGTGGCAGGAGGTCATATAGAACCACTTTAATTAGAACACGTTGCTTCATCACGATGGTGGACAAAGCGAGACGGTAAGTAAACAAAGTCATACTCTCAATAGCAGTGGGCTGAGCTATGGGCTCACAGGCGTTGCCAAGCAAATGCTGAATGATGGCCGGGCAGATTTGCTTGAAGTGCTCCTTGGATATTGGCAAATGAGGACCCACAGAAAAAATGTCCACTAGCTGATTGGCAGAAAAGTACACCTGAAAAAAACTAAACATGAAAAAGATTACACTTTAAAATAAAATAAAAAGTTTTTCCACATGTTTCACTTGTTGGAGTTTCAGCTGCTAATGTATAAATCACGTTGGCATGCAGGTAAACAGCTCACCTGTGTCCAGTTTGTGTCAGTCTTCTCGCTGCCACTAAAGCCACCGCCCACATGATGCCACGCCCCTTTGTTGTGAGCGTTGTTTGCTGTGAGCGGTGCCACTTTGCTTGTGTTCCTATAGAAGTACCAGATTATCTTTTCAGCACGCACACAGAACGGTAAGATAGCAAAAATGCGAGGAGATATTTGGCGAATTTGACAAAACATTTTTATATCTTACAATTAGCTTACAATAGCTGACTATGCCTTTAATAGCTTACTATACCATAATAAGCAGGCAGGGAGTTAGATGATGGCACACATCCACAAACACAAGAGGTTTTTATTAGCTGTATGTCCTCTAGTTATTTAAAGTGACTAGTTACGATCCTGTCTGTCTGCAAAGTTTACATCACATCACACACAGAGACAGTGTGATGTGATTCTCTACTCAGGGTGCCATTCCTCCACTATATCATCACACATAATAGTAGCTGCTCCATTAAGGTTTACAGTATCATCTATAACACCTTTAATGCCTTACCCTGTCACAGGTGCCTCCAACACAGGGCAGCGCCCGGAGCAGTGCGGCGATCAGGGCACCCGTCTGGCTCCGGTGTAGCTGTGGCTGAACGCCCTCCTGCTGGGACACGCACAGGGCCGTAAGGGCGTCCTGGATGTAGCCCCGTCCCCTCCCGTGGGCCTCGGGGCCTTACCCAGCAAGCCTAGCTGCATCAGCAGTAAGAGGAGGGTGTGGCTCCTGAACTGCATGTCCATGTTTACACAATCTTCCTGTCTACTAGTCTTTTAGAGTCGTCAAGAGTTTTCAAATATTTAAGAGTATTCGCAAGTCGTTCAGATTCTTCTAGAGTAATATAGAGCCTATCAGAGTCTTTCAGTCTCTCAGAGCTTATCAGAGTCTTCCAGCGTCTTATTGAGTCTTCTAGTCTTCTATTAGAACATTTAAGAGTCTTCCAGAGTCTTCCAGCATCTTATTCTAGAGTCTTCTAGTCTTCTAGAGTCTTTCACAGTCTTACAGCATCTTCCTGGCACTTCTAAAGTCTTCTAAAGTCTTCTTGTCTTCTATTAGAACATTTCATGTGAATAAATGGCAGTTTTGCTGCTAAATTTGACAGATTTAAGTTGGTATTCTATCTACTGTATGTTTGTATTCCAAAATACTATTTATATACACAGACGTGCACTTTTCATTTGAATGTCTGGTACTTTTTTTAACCTGACGTGTAGGTGTGTGGAATTCCTGGCAGCCGCAACACACAGATGTATTTCCAACAGCTGCAGTACAAGCAACCAATTGCATTGGGTTTGAAGGGCTCAAGACAGATTCAGACAGTTGTTAGCCCTCACAACTGTAGGGTGCAGTTATGCTGAGGGGAAGGCTGCCGATAGCTTAACCCTCCTTTCTCAGTCTGGGAATCCAGTGGCAGGTGCAATGGTCAACCTTCATGGCCTGTTGCGGACTGTGACCATGTTCAAGTTGCGTGACCCTGAGCAGGTGGGCAAACCTGATTTAAGGTTATTAGAAGCCTGATAACGACCCGTTCATTTGAATCAGGTGTGTTGGAGCAGGGAGAGTTCTAAAACATGCAGGGTGCGGCCCTCCAGGACCGGAGTTGAACAGCCATGGACTAATTACTGTATTACAGGAACAGCTGAATAGGGCCATAGTTGCCATAGAGAAAGCAATGGGTGGATATGAGACTCGTGGAGATTCTAAGTGTTCTAGCAAAAGTGTCATTGCCTACAGTAGGAACATCTAAAATATGTATAGAGTGAAATTTAAAGTTGCTGAATTAAATATTATTCATGATTACGACTTAAACAGTAGCAACGGTGACCTGCTCTTTACTCTATGTATGAAATGATTGCGTAAGATGATGTGATGTTTGGGGATGTAGGATAGAAGAAGTATAGTTATGTTTTATTACTCATACAGTGTAAAACTGCGTTTCTTACTAGTAGAACTTTCACTTTTGGTTAGATTACTGCAAAACAAAACTGAAATACAAACTAAAAATAATGCAATTATATACAGTATACTATACAGCAGGAGTGCCCAATCTTCAACTCAAAAAATGGGTTGTTATCAGTCTATGCAGACGCCTGATTACAACTCATTCATTTGAATCAGGTGTGTTGGAGCAGGGAGACATCTAAAACATGCAGGGAAGTGCGCTCCAGGACCAGGATTTGGCACCCCTGCTATACAGTGTGTGTGTGTATGTATGTATACTGTACATACATACACACACACACTGTTTATAGTGTCTCTGTAAGATGTGCCCAGCAATATAGAGCAAAAAAGATGACATTCGTGTTTGTTATCTCATGTTTTAATTAGCATTTATTTACAATATCATAAGTAGCCAACATCAACACCCCCTAGGGACAAGGTTGCTGCATTGCATTATCAGTTACATTTACTTAAAGAACAAAGTACATGTTGCTTCTCCAGGCCCTTAAAGGAATCTACGCAGGGTATATTTAGCAAGCACACTGAAGCATTTATCCTTCAGCTATGCTCTAATCAGTTATTGTCATTTTACAAACTACACTGTGTACATTTCAGGTAGTGAATATGATATTAAACATCGACGTGTGTCGACTGGCATCACCACATTCACTGTTGTCCCTAGGGGCTTTGAGATGGGCAGAGGAAACTGATTGGTTGAGGTTCATAAAATAACTGTACAATTAATACCTGTTTGGTTTTGCTATTTACCTGCCAATATAGCATGTAACAAACACACACACATTGCTGGATAGACTGGTAGTGTAAAACCTATTGCTTTACGTCAACATATGGAGACCTGATTTACCTAGTGAAACGTCTTAAGTGGAAAGAAAGCTGTACAGAGTTGTTCTAGTTCTGTTCGGTGTTTATTCTTTGTGCCTTTCCAGTTGTGAGCAGTGTGTATTCTGCTCTGTGTTGTTCAGTTGTGAGCAGTGTGTATTACGCTCTGTGTTGTTCAGTTGTGAGCAGTGTGTATTCTGCTCTGTGTAATGCGCTGCATGGCCTCTAGGCGTCCTCGTTGTGCTCGATGTTGGCCACCAGACCCTTGGTGTCCACGGCCGTGCGGAGAGGGCTGCTGGAGTACAGGCTGTTCTCGAACGTGGCCGCACACTGGCCCAGGGTGGGCATGGGGATGCGCTTGCGCAGGAAGAACGCCGCCAGGCCAACCACGGCGATTATCACCAGGACGACGGCGACAGTGACCCCGGCGACGCCGTGCGACTCCTCCTTCACGCTGGCTTCTGGAGGCGAGGAGAGACACGTGGACGCGTTAAAGAGGGCGTTGCATGACCACTAGATGGCACACTACAGCACCTGAAAGCAAACACATGCTCTGCGGGCCACACACACACACATGCACTAACATGTAAGCGTGGCTGGCCAGGCTATGGTAACACAAAACAGAGGAGCTGGGATAACAGCACACACAGATGGAGTGTGATGTCATTCTCTGCTCAGGACAATTTATAGAGAACAGCTGATGAAAACAGTTTGGAAGGTGCTGAGTGAAGGTGAAGACCTAAATGCCTGACACGCAGGCAGGACACAAAAGGTTTAATCTAAGAAACAGGCAGGACACAACAGCATGTACATTAACAATAACCCACAAAGGACAACATAGGGCTTATATAGACACGCAGACAAGACAACAATGAGGAGCAGGTGATACATGAGACATGATTATTCAGACACAGGTGGAACTAACGAGACTGGGAACACAGTTGCTGCTATGTTAATGGAAGGTATTATGCACGGTGCAATATTCATTACTGCTCTCTGTTACCATACTGGCAGGACGAAGCCACTGATGTAATGTAATGAATGCAGCTCACCGGGAATTGGAGCCTTTTCTGTCGCTATGACAACTGCAAAACAAAAGTGCAAAGTCATTTATTAAAGAAAGAGTGTGTGATCTTGTCGGCCATCACTGGATGTCAGTCAAAGCACCAGCATCTCAGACCAAAACAAAGTCTTGGGTCACACAGATACACACTGCACGCACATACACACACACACATGCTGAATGTCTGACACACAGGCCCTTGTAAGCACGTCACCAATATCAGGAAAGGGGGTATTTTCATTGGCTGTTAGCATTGTCACTCACAAGAATCTATAGGCAATCACGGCAGGACACTAATGCAGTGCTTAGTTTAATAGTGTCAGTCTTTCCGTTTATTTGAACTAGCCTACTTGTTCAACAGAAAGACCTGGAACCAGCCGTAGGCCTACTCATGTATTTAAGTTTCCCAAAAGATTTCCCAGCAATATGGAAGTGTGGCGATATATACAGTATATATATATATATATATATATATATTGTATATACTTTTTATTCTTATAAAAGTCTTCCACCCTAGATAATACTGTTATAGCTGATAGAGCTGGATAAAGCTAAGGATATAAGCTACTTCACAAAAACCAAGTGCCAGGACTTGTATGTTACGTTATGATTGTTTATCCAATGTAATACGCAATGTAATATTTACAATATATACAATTTATCTATCATTGTTTACCGGTATGTCTATTGCATGCCAGTTACAATAATGATCAAGTGTCCAATGCAGTGCACAGCCATGTTAATATTGAGGTCATAACAGGCTATAATAATATTGGGCTTGTTGAGGTGTTAATTACACCTTTCAATCTTGTTTGTTTTTTGAGGGGAAAATGTTGATGTCATGGTTATTTATTACGGTTGCTAATCCTAACACAAAGACACGCTATTACAAAAACAAATATTACATATGTAATAGCTCAATTTAAGCATGTAGCCTACAAATATTTGTCAATAAAATTAACCACAGCTTTATTTTAGGTATAGCATGGTCAGGTTTACGCAAGCATTTTACTACACGCATTAGATTTTTTTAAATGCCAGCGCAGCCCTTCGCCTGACGCTACTGCATGCATAACGCAATATTGCAAGGTCCAAGCTGCGCTCCTTAGGAACTTAATGGAATGCCTGTGAACAGCTATGCAATTACGCAACCAGTATGTAAGCCTATTGGAGGCCAGCCGGTAGGTTTGTGCAGTAGGTTATGTAAGCCTCGCTCTCTGACACCTCAAGAACGATCTAGTGACAGATGCTTTAGCCTGTAAGGCATTCACTCTCTGATCTGTGAGAGCAGGGTTTGAGTTTTGGGTGGGACAGTCCTCTATCACACTAGCGTGCAAAGGAGCAGCTTACGCTTAGGGGTCTTGCAGATGAAGGCCATGTATCTATTGCAGGAAAAGGTCTTCCAGAGGCCCGTGTCGGAGTTGAACACCACACAGGACCCCGAAATGGCCGCCTGGTCCTGCGATTGCCAGTTGGTGTAGTCCAGCACGCTGCCGTCCAGCCACATCCACTCGCCTGAGGACGGGCACATGAAAGGTTCTCAATTACTCTTTGAGTTATAACATTTATTATCTTTGATGTCAGAACACTTATTATTATAACATTTGATATTATAACACTTCAAATTATAACATTTGATGTTTTATCACTTAAAATCATAACATTTGATGTTATAACACTTAATAATTGTCGGTCCTAAAGAAAAATGGGAAATGTTGGCAGAGGTTACCAGTCTTGGAGTTGTGTTGGACTCAAATCTAAGCTACCACTGGCTACCAATAGCATGCAGAATTGATTTTAAGGTCGTTCTCCTTACATATATAATGTGCTACATGGAATAGGACCAAACTATATCACTCAAGCAATGGTCAACTACAGTACACCCCCCAGAACACTAAAGTCATCTGACAGTGATTTACTGAAAGTTTCTAGTAAGAGCAATAAGAAAATCAGCGATGCAGCCTTTATTAACTATGCCCCCAAGCTATGGAACTCACTACCCATACTGTAGCTATCAGGGAATCCGGCTCAGTACATATCTTAAAAATGTTTTTTTTTTAAACTCATCTATTCAAATGATCTTTTAGCTAGCTTGTAACTGACCTACTCTCCACTGCTATAAACTGCTATAGAAAATGGTGCACATGCAATGTGTCTGTTAGCTTAATCTGCTGTTATTTTATTTCTTTTTGTTTTAGTTATGTCAGATTTCAGTTTAATATAAAAAATGTTATGTTCTTTTAACCATTCTTAAACCTCGTTTGTTGTATTTCATGGAAGGCCCGGTTGACGTACTGGTGTTGTTACGGTGGGATAAAGACCTGTGGCAGGCCCGTTTGGAACAGCAATCAGAGACAGATTGTCCCGTTGTCTGTGTATCTATTCCCACTGAACAAGCATTATCTAATAGTCTGTAGTTGTTTGGTGAATATACATGCAGGGTCTGTATATCTGAGGCTATACTGCACCCTACATGCAGGGTCTGTATATCTGAGGCTATACAGCACCCTACATGCAGGGTCTGTATATCTGAGGCTGTACAGCACCCTACATGCAGGGTCTGTATATCTGAGGCTATACAGCACCCTAAGCATTCTAACAAGGAATTTAGAAGCAAAAGCAAAAGTCTTGTCATGTTTATGTCAATGCTTATGACACGCTGTGTTTAGATGTTACCAGCCAATGGCAGCTTGTCATAGTTATGTCAATGCTTATGACACGCTGTTATTAGATGTTACCAGCCAATTGCAGCTTGTCATAGTTTTGTCAATGTATACCAATCACGGAGACGTGAGTCTTCAGTTAGATTATAAAACAAATCCATTTTATTTTTCAGAAACGGGTCAAAGCTGGAGATGACAGTTACGAAGCCCTCTGCCTGGCATGAAATATATATATATTTATATATATATATATATTTATATATATACATACAACACAGTCTGGCTTTGAGTTATTTATATGATGCATTTCATATTGAATATAAAATGATGCAGACATATTAGGAGTAGCCTATAGAGATTGTGGAGAATAAATGTCCTAAAGTTATTTATTACTAAATGGCAATCTGCAAGTATCCTATTGAACATAATAATAAATATACTGTAGCTGGCAACTGAGCCAAAAATATATAAAAAGTTGGTCAAAAATAACACTGGGGTTTCACGCCTGCCAGCTCAGTATTACAAGCGCAATGCTTTGCAAGGTGAGTTAATTAGATGTACTAATAACAGTGGAGACACTCTTATTAGTAGTCTAAGAGTAGTGATTTTTGAGAATGAGGGGAAGGGTTTGATGTGATTGTTATCTACACGCGCTGCCATCTAATGGTCAAACAAGGGATAAAGGATGCTAAATAGTCCATCTTTAACCAGGCAAATCTTGCTGAGATTAAAATCTCTTTTTCAAAATGAGATAACACGCTGTTATTAGCTGTTATCATCCAATGGCAGTCCAAGCAGAACAATAAACAGGACTGCTCACCCTCGTGGTTCTTCAGCAGGCCGATCCAGAAAGAAGGGGAGCTGTCCTGCAGCAGCAGAGTGTTGTGGAGTATGAAGAGTTCCTCCGCGGGGTCCCCGATGCTCACCAGGGATCCGCCTAGCAAGCGCACAACACGAGACAAACAGCGAAGTTAGCGCTCCTCCACAAGACAGGAACGAGCCATGTCTCATCTGTGTGAACTTAAGGTAAATGTAACCTGACATGCTAGCTGGTTTCTATAGGCTACACCGGGAAACCGTCCAAAAACATATTTTTCCTTGGGAATAGACTAGTGCCATTTTTTTGCTCTTCTAATAAAATCCAATTAAAACGGGTGCTATTGTGACCTCTTTATGAAACAACATTGTTTTGAAGACTCGCACATTCGCTGTCCAGTTAAATCACGCCCGTAGCTATCAGTACACCGCTGATTGGTCACACACTAGGTTTACCGGACTAAAGTATGAAGGATGTCAAGCGCTTCGGACTGATTCTCAAAGTCAAACTGAAGCTTGCGAGATCAGGATGGTCTAGTCAGGCTAGGAGAGATCAGGATAGTCTAGCCAGGCTAGGAGAGATCAGGATGGTCTAGCCAGGCTAGGAGAGATCAGGATGGTTTAGTCAGGCTAGGAGAGATCAGGATGGTCTCTCCAGGCTAGGAGAGATCAGGATGGTCTAGCCAGGCTAGGAGAGATCAGGATGGTCTCTCCAGGCTAGGGGAGATCAGGATGGTCTCTCCAGGCTAGGAGAGATCAGGATGGTCTCTCCAGGCTAGGGTAACGAGGTAGTGGCACAGAAACAGCTAGCTATCCATGCTGAACCGCTTCTGGTTTGATGCTCATCTCCAACGTCGTGGCTATCTTACTTATTTTCGTGCACGTGCACGTGGACCAGCTTACCCATCCTCATGCACTCCACCGAGGCGTGCGCCCAGCTGTCCTTGTTCCAGCTGAAGGAGTAGCAGTGGCCCCTAAACGGCAGCCATGTCTTCCTCATCTTGGACTCGGGACACTTGCCGGGCAGCTGCGGGGGCTCAGTGGGGGCCACGTCTGCAAACACAGTCTCAGTCAAATGCCTACTTCGTAGATTATCTCAGTCTTCCGTGACTCTTCCCAGACTTTCCCCAGACTTTTCCCAGACTTTTCCCAGACTTTCCCCAGACTTTCCCCAGACTTTTCCCAGACTTTCCCCAGACTTTCCCCAGACTTTCCCCAGACTTTTCCCAGACGTTCCCCAGACTTTCCCCAGACGTTCCCCAGACTTTTCCCAGACTTTCCCCAGACCTTTCCCAGACTTTCCCAGACTTTCCTCAGACATTTCCAAAACTTCCCTGAAGTTTCCCAGAGTTTCCCCAGACTGTTCCCAGGTAGACTTTCCCCAGACTTTTGAAATCTGAATGTCCATGACCTTTACTCAATGAAATAACAATGTACTGGTAGCTGTTTCCCAGATATTTCATAATTCAACCCAAACCTGGAGACTTCTTGCAGAGAGAGTAGTAGTTGTTTGAGCACGGCGCCGCCTTCCACTTCTTGTCCACGTCTATGTAGACGCACGCCTGGTTTCTCCGGGGCTCCCCCTCCCCCCACACGGTGTAGGCCAGAGGCCAGTTATCCACCCACTTGAACCGCCCGCCGGTCTGGGAGAAAGAGAGAGAGAGAGAGAGAGAGAGAGAGTGAGAGAGAGAGAGAGAGCGCATGATACTGTCCGCCACTATGCTAAGGTTCACTTCAGCTCGTGCAAAACCTCTCCACCTTTCGTAGTATGGGTTACTCGGCAAGTTACACCCGACATCACAAAAGTTACTCCAGAAGTTACCTGGATAAGGCAGTTACCTTCCTTCGTAGCCACAGGTCTCCTTCACAACAAAGCATATACAGTATAATGTTTACAGAACTGCAGCAAAAAGTGAATACCACCACACAACAAAATAAACAAAATCAAATCAAAGTTCAATGCAAAAATGCATACACAAACCGAAAGCTTATTATTATTTTAGTTTTTTACCACATTGCTGTTGAGGCCGATCCACACAGGCTCGTTGTGCTTGTGTGTGTGCAGGAGGATGTAGGCCTGGGTCACCGGGTTCAGGACGCTGGCCAGCTCTGCGTCGTCCGCCTGGCATTGCCGCCGCGCCTCGTCCCACCGCATCTTCTGGGTCACCAGCTGGTAGGAGTCGTTGCCTAGTCTGTAGAAGGCCCTCGGCAGGGCTGGCGTGGGCGACACTGCGATCTGAGCGTCTGGTCGTGATAAGGGAAAACGTTAACGCATGTCATCTGGTCACGCTGCAGGAAACACACTCGTCTCTTGGCTACTGTGATATATATACACCACTAGCAATGTCATTGTTTCAGTGCGCTTTGACAATGTGCTAATAATGCATGCTAATGCTACATGCTAATGAATGCTACATGCTAATGCTACATTATGCTAATCGTATAAGCTATCTGCATCTTTATTTCTGGGTCATGGTGATAAACATAATAAAACTGCATGTAAACAAACTATACTGCTCAAATAGCACATTGACATTGCCCACCAATCTTCCTTTTGCAGATGAAACCACGCTTTAATCCACAGTCTTCCACCTTCCAGAATCCTGTTTGTCTGGATACACTTCCCACCATGACGACACAATCGTACACCTGTGTCAAGAAGGAAGCGTAGATACCTTTAGCTTAACCTTTTGCAAGTTACTGTAAGCTATATTTTCTAATGTCACAGTAAACGTATGATGCCTTATAGGAAGTAGATCTTTATCATGTAGATCTTTATCATGAGCAAGTGTGCAAATACATGTCCGTATTACAATAGAGAGTCGAAGTCACTTCCGCATTATGGGACCATAGTTTGGAAAAAAAATATGTATGTAGTCAACAGCGAGAATACAATTACCTTTACTGTAGATCCCTTTTTATTTGTGACACGCAGTACACATGATGTGTGTCTATATAAAATATATTTGTTCAAGGCAAGAATGTTGCAGTGTGTTGTGAAACTATAAAGTAATCTTTAGTTTTGTGTCTAACCACTCAGTGAACTACAGCTTTCGTCTTACAGGGTTTGTCGTCTTACTAATTACATATTTTCACAGTCTTATACGTCAACAAATGCACGACAAACTGAGACTTTCTTGACTCAAAGAATTTTCTTTTAAATAGTCAAATATCATATGTGTACTTCGTGTCACAAAGCAAACGGGATATACGAATAATTGTAATTGTATTTTTCCTAAGGTCCCATAACACGGAAGTGACTTTGGCTCTCTATGGCTTCTAGTGTTGGTGGGAGAGAAGGTGTGTGAGGGGCGTTTTAATACATCTTTAATTGGGAATAAGTGAATAAGTTCTAGGCATCCATGTTGCAAGCAAGACAGTACCTCGTCCTTGAATGTAAATCCTCCACCGGGCACCGACACGGGATGGCCTTTGGCCCAGTTTGTGTATGAAACGGCTTTGCCTTCCGTCCACAGGAAACGCATCTCCCAGTTGACGTCGTTCATGCCTATCCACAGGTCCTCCGGATAGCTTAGCATCTGGGTGGTGAGGAACGCTGGGGGGAGAGATAGGGCACGTTACCAAGTGTCATCACTCAGCAGCCATCTTTAAAGCAATAGCATATTTTAGCCATAATTGTTAGTAGTAGGGATGGCACCGATACGATACTGAGATCGGAAATTGGTCCGATACTGACTTAAATAGCTGGATCGGTATAGGTGACAATTGGACAGTTGTAACTGATCTATGGGGCTGAGCCAATTAAATTAATGTACACGCGTAGGTCTACCACCTTTTGGTATAGTGGGGGTCTCGAGTCTCTGGTACATTAGTTTGTGGGTCACAAGCTGAAAAGTTTAGGAACCCCTGTCTTAAGTCACCTTAAAGAAGGCACAGTCCTTGATGGGAATTTGTTCTGCGTGCGTACACCCTCCCCCCCCTCACCCTGCTCTCTCTCGTTCAGGATGGAAACCAGGTTTCCTCCCAGGTTGATGCAGTCCGTCCTGGCCTCGTGCCAAGTATTCCTGCTCGTCCCTGAGACAAGTTTGTAGCACTGTGTGGAAACAACGTGATGATGAATCAGCATTCTGTTTAACACATGCCACGACCGAGCCAGAGACAAATGCCCCCCCCCCTTCTTTGTATCTTAGCAAAATGGCGTAGCAAACTACAAATACATTGTGATTTTGTATACTACAGTATAGCCTATAGACAATGTGACTATCACGGTACCTTTCCTTGGAACGCCTTCCATTCTGGGGCACATCCCCCCCTAGGGACAGAGGTGGGGACTGCAGTTGTGTTTATAAACACGTTGCTCCTTTTGCAGATGGAGGGAAGCTCCACGCCGCAGTTAATGTCATTCCAGTACCCTGCGTGGTATTGGAGCAGGATGGTGGGGGTGTTATAGGAGTGATGTGATTGGCATTTGACAGCAGACCACCAACGAAGTCAGTGCTGGTTTCTACCTCACAACTAGCCACCAATCACCAGTGCTGGTTTCTACCTCACAATTAGCCACCAATCATCAGTGCTGGCTTCTACCTCACAACTAGCCACCAATCATCCTCACCCATGCTCTTGTACATTGTCACACAGTTCTCATCGTTGTTAGCGAAGTTGGGCTCGTTCTTTTCCCAGGACGTGTACGTCACTGGGCTTCCATCGAGCCAACTGAGAAGACAAAGCAGGTAACGAACAATGAATAAAATAAATAAATTATTTGTTTGTTTTTTTACTACTAACCCATTGTGCTTCCAAATAGTAGGGCATTTAGCAGATGCCTTTGTCCAGTGTGAATTGTATTGAGTATTAAAAGTGTGAGAGAGCAGGACCTTATTTAGGCATCAGTTGAAGCCTGGACCATCAGACTATACTGCCCACCTACCTGAAGGACTTGTCCAAATTCACTGTCAAGCCAATGTAATACTGTTGTTCTGTGCCCTTGGCTATCTGTAGAGAGAAGGATTTGTATCACAATACAATGACAAACAATAGTACAGGTTAGTACAGGTAGTACAGGTAAAGCAATCTGTTTTTTGTCACTAATATTGTTCTTTATCAGTAAGATTAAGACCCATTCAGAAGCATGCAGATCATTTGAATGAGTCTTTGAGTGAGTGAGGCTAACATGCTAAGTCAAATCTAAGCGCTCTTCACCTTTTTCCAAAGAAACTTCCTTTCGCTCTCCCCGGAGATGACTACCAAGTCACTGAAGTTCTGCTTACAGAAGGCTCTGGCTTCATCCATGGCCATCAGCTTTGTGTTGAAGAAATACTGCGTGTCGTTGTACACGATCCAGCCATCTTGCGTGGTGTTGTAGACTGCATGCGGAGAAGAAAACAGGCCTTGTGTCTAATGCAGGCAACAGTGAGCAGAACCACAAATGCAAAATGGCCGCCGCTGCTAGTCACCTTCCTCAACCTTTGACGGCTCCGGCTTGGGGGTCACACCTGTAGAGAGGGCAACAAGCGAGCTCGTCAGTAATGTAATCCGTTACAGTTACTAGTTACCAGATGAAAGTCATTACGATAACAGACAATTGTTTTATGCATTTTTCTTCTACTAACATCTCTTTTAAATCTGAAAATTGTCCTAGAAGTTTTTTCTAATCAGTGACATGTAACTGATTAAATGTAACTAATTACATGTAATCAGTTACATGTAATCAATTACATATAACTGATTACATGTACCTGATTACATGTAATTAGTTACTTCACAACCCTGTCGGTCAGGAGGAGGACAACAGCGCCACAGATGCTGCTGTGACTCGGGCCGGTACCTTTGCGTATCTGGCAGAGCCAGTTGTTGAAGGCCTCACAGTGGCGGTCGTTCCATTTCCTGCCGTACGTGATCGCGACCTCGACGCAGTGTTCCATGTCATTGTGGTTGTTGGGCTCGCCGTAGCCCCAGCTTTTGTAGCTCAGCTGAGCAAATACGTTGAACAGAGACAGAAATCATTGTACATTTCAGTATCAGGTACAAGCAGACGCATTTATCCAACTTCCAATGAGTAGAGTTAGATAAATAACTAGTGAATAAAGCAGGAAGGTTGTTGGGCCTCTTGCTTCAGACACTTAAAGCCCTGGTATGTTGACGAAACGTGCATCCTCTGCACTGTCGATACGGACTGTTCGTGCTGCACCAACATGTTGTGTCTGTACGTGCGACGCCCACTACAGACACCAATGGATGTCCTGCTGAGCTCATGAGTGAGTTCTAAGCACACCGTATCTCTATCACACCAATACGGTGCATGGGAAACATTGCGTGCACATAAAAGACATGCTCATGAAGCTCACTAGATCCTAAACAAGCCGACACACAAGGCGCTGATTAGTTCATTATTAGCACTCCTCTGTCCAGGCTAAGTGTGATTCTGAAATGAGTTTCGAGGCACTTACAGGAGATCCATCGGTCCAGGTGAAGCCCGAAGTTGTGCCCAGGGAACTCAAGCCGATCCAGGCAGGGCGAGATGAATGCATCCTGGAAGACGGTGGGCATTAAAATGTGGAGCATGGAGATATGTTTTCATTCACTTTAAGTTTTATTATCTTAAAAACATTATATTGCATGCATTTGTACTGATGCCCATGCTATAATTCACTCTCATACATTAATATTCAGTTGGCTCAGGTAAAAGCACTGGTTCAGACCATTCCATCAAACAGGACAGTGAAGGAGAGACAAGAAATAGTGGGAGAGAGACATCGGGAAGGACTGGGAAATGACCGTTGGCCAGACTCTGACCCCGGTCTCCCAAAGCACCTATAAACCCACATGGGTGGGGAGACACACGACTGCCTGTGGCTACTGGAGGTCCTGACAGCTTTGAGAGACTCTACGTACCGACCGTCTAAGTCCAGTTCACTGTGAATGCTCAACAGGTCTCCGCCGATGGCTTGGCAGAACTGACGCGCTTCAGCCCAGGTCTTCTGCTGCTCTGCTTCCCTGGTGAAGAGCTGCGTGACCAGGGAGAATACGAGTGCGTGAAAGGGTATTCACAATTTGTGTCAGCAGGTGGCAGTATGTTACCAACCCCCTGTGTAGCGGGACCGACCAATATCAGCAAATGTTGCTGACTGACTGACTGACTGACTGACTGACTGACCGACCGACCGACTGACTGACAGTACAGAAGTTGTAATGCACCATGTAGACAATAGGTGGCAGTAATGCACCAATAGCTGTGGATCCCAACTTGTGTGGAACCTTGCATGCTAAATCATGTAATGGGCTATGGTGTTGGCTCATGCTAGCTGAACTAGGCTTGCCTAGTTTTTACTTGTTTTATTTTGTTATTAATCCCACTAACACGAACACAAACCCCACGTGCATGTTAATGCACCGGTGTTCAGGCCCATGAAACAGTGTGACAGATAATGACATCTAGTTGCACTTTAAATGGTTGTTTAACCTTTTAATTTAAGTCACTTTAAATGGTTATTTAACCTTTTCATTTAAGTCACTTTAAATGGATGTTTAACCTTTTAATTTAAGTCACTTTAAATGGTTATTTAACCTTTTCATTGAAGTCTCTTTAAATGGATGTTTAACCTTTTCATTTAAGTCACTTTAAATGGTTGTTTAACCTTTTCATTTAAGTCACTTTAAATGGTTATTTAACCTTTTCATTTAAGTCTCTTTAAATGGTTATTTAACCTTTTCATTTAAGTCACTTTAAATGGTTAACTTTTTAATTGAAAGGCATAATTAAAGCCCTGACCAGCACCTGCACCTTCACGCAGGCAGAAGGCATTAGTAAATATGATCTTAAAATGTAACTGCACCCTGAGCTTAAACTAAATAATAAGGCTGCACAGTGATGAGACATTAAATGCTGGTATTAATATTGACAAAATTCCCTGTTTCTATAGAACTCAAGATGTTCTGGTCTGAAAATAGCTCTTCACTTCATATTTGTTCAGTTTGACTGGTTTCCAACAGTACTTCTCGTCCACTTGTGTGTCATCAAATTAAAATGTTAATGTTAATGGGGGTCCCACTCTCAGCCCCTCCCCTCCCCACACGCAGCCCCTTCAAAGTTGGGCAGTGGGTGGAGTCAGGCTCAGAGCTGGGGTGCAGTTACACTTTATTAAAGGGGCCCTGACTGGATGCCGCACCTTCAAGCATACTCTCCTGTTATTGACCCCGCTCCAGCCGGGCGGGCAGCTCAGCGGCGGCGTGGTGGGCGGCTCCCTCGTCGTGACCACGCCGTCGGCCCGCTTCTTGCAGATGTACTTCTGCTTGTCGCCGCAGCTCACCACGTCCCACAGACCGGCGAACACGCCTGTCGTCATGGCTACGCAGCCTTGTTTTCTGTCTTATATGTTTTCAGAATTAAAGAGAGGTGAGAGAGGAAGTCACTGGCGAGACGAGCTCTGGGGTTTCTGGGCTAATTCACTTGTTACGTATCCATGGAAATGTGTGGTAACCCACGGCATCATGTGTCATGGTAATTAGGACTCTACCTGGCATTCCCACGTTGAAATGGGTAAATTTGACATCTCCGGGGGTGGTCCACTTGAACGTGTGTATGTCGGCCATGTTGGAAAGGCCTGTCCAAAAATACTTCTCTGGCCTCAAACCCACCAGGCTAACCAGAAAGGCGTTCTCATACCTGTGGGATTGCAAACACAAACATGCTTATTGACAAAACAGAATATTGTCTGTAGGTCCACTGATCAGATCAGATCTAGGTGTTAGCACATTGGCACAATTTTACCCACCCGTTATTACAGTGTTAGCCACTTGTTAGCACAATGTTAGCCACATGTTGGCCACATGTTAGCACACAGCACTATTAACCACCTGTTAGCACATAGTTGGCCACATCTTATCGCGCTGTTAGCACAGTTAGCCACATCTTATCACGCTGTAAGCACACTGTTAGCCACATTTTGGCCACATGTTAGCACACAGCACTATTAACCACCTGTTAGCACATAGCCACCTATTATCACAGTGTTAGCCACTTGTTAGCACATAGTTAGCCACATCTTATCACGCTGTTAGCACACTGTTAGCCACCTCTTATCACACTGATAACCACCTGTTAGCACATTTAGCTATGATAGCTACCTGTTAGCCACCTAGTAGCACACTTAACTGTTAGCTACCTGTTAGCCACATCCACTAGGTGAGCGTCAGAGGTCTCACACGCCCGCTTTGCATCATCGAAAGTTGCTGTCTTTGCTCCAATATTGTAGCAATATGAACCAAACCTGACCCAGTCCTGGATAGAACAGGAATAAACCAGTTCATGTTTATGGAATGGATGGTGTGAGGAAGACAAGTCTGCCTCATGCTTTGGTGATGTATGACTATACACAGTTGGACACATTACTGCACAGGCTTG
>JAODUK010054116.1:0-18696 GCA_027564635.1 Typhlichthys eigenmanni
AGTTTTAAACGCAGTAGGGAAAACACCCATCTGAAGAGAATAATTCACAATGGTCAGTAGATAATCACTAAAAAAGCAATAACATGCTTTAAAAAGAAAAGTAGGAATGGGATCTAAAAAACAAGTTGCTGGTTTCAGTTGAGTAATAATTTTACCAAGAATGTCAGCGTCAACCAGGTCAAAGTATGACAGTGTTTCCCCACATATGAATACAGGCTCTGCTGTGTTACAATGCAACTGCTGGTGTGATATATTTGATCTAATAGTGTCTATTTTACTTATACTTTTACTACGGTTAAAGGATTTAGCATACTAGTGCATTTGTCAAGAACTGATTAGGTCTGTCACCTGTCTATAATATGTTTTAAGTGATACATTTAAATAATTATAGCATATTTAAATGATAGTAAATGGACTGCATGTTTTTCTAACCGTCAAGCCAGCACTGTACAGGATTGCCTTACATTCACCCATTCATACAGTGATTGCTCAACAGCTGATTGCTCACTAGTCAAATGTATAACTACTCACTAAAAATACAGCTGGAGAGCTACAGTATATTGTTGAGCTATAATGATGGTGGATTCATCCAACAACTTGGAGCATCTAGGCTTAGATGTCTTGCTCAGAACACATAGCCACTCTTGGTCAGGGTGTGAACCAGCAACTTCTCAATCACCTGATGCCCCAATCTATACCACACATTTCTATTCGCTCAACAATACTGTAGCTCTCCAGCTGTATTTTATGTGAGTATTGATATATATATACAGTATATATATATACAATTTTACTAGTGAGCAATCAGCTGTTGAGCAATCACTTGTAGAGTATCAATTCAAGGGTACTTACTCCCAGACACACAATGAATCTCTTTAACTGTAAACAATACCGATAATCAATATGTGGCACGTATCTGTCATGCACTAAACACCACATTGCTATTCAATAGAACATGTCTGTTAACATACATTTGCCCAGCTGATTGCGACACAGAGCTTTCTTGTCGCTGGTGTGTTGAATGACATCCAAGATTTCTCCCTGTGCCACAGCTAAATCCTTCGCTCCTGGTTTCCTGATAATGCCGTTGGGGTCAACCATCATGGTGTGAATGATCCGCAGAGGGCCCTCAAACTGAGAATAAAGACTGATATATTAATATATAGAGATTATATCGCTTAGAGGACAGCAAAGGAGAGACATGCAGTAAATGAGTGGGAGATATAAGGAAGTATTGGGAACAACACCTGCCACCAATTACAATTCCCCACAATAATAACCATGTCAGATAAATGTTAAAATCATCCAGAGTGATCCATCTAAAAAACAGCTACTATAAATGCTGTTTTGAAGTGTTTCAAATACAATGAATAATAAAGGTTTAAGGCTGATAATTAAACTTGATGAAAAGTAGTACTAAATCCTCAGTTTCCCCATTTCATTTACTTTAAGATTCACAATTTGAAATGTACAAGATGAGATTTACCTTAAACTTTTTCTTCAGCTCCCGCTCCAATTTAGGATCTATGCTGTAACAAAATGTTCACATTTTCTGATTTTTTTTTCTTATATTCTTACCTGATTATGAAGAATATGTTTATTTTATTTAGTAAAGGACAATACAACATTACATAACATAGGACCACTGTCAGAGAGATGTAAAATATAAATAAATGAATATGACTATTTTACAGTAATTAAATTATTATTATGTTATTACAGTAAGATTAACATATATAATAATGCAAATATTAGTTTGGTACCTGATTTCAGGTGGTGGTGGGGGGAAACTGTCAGATGGTTCAACATAAGCATAGTCATCTGGGAAGATGAGAAAAACAGACATAATAGGATCAGAATGGTATATTAGCTTCAAAGGTGAATATTTTGTTATTCTATGTAATTTTATGGTGGCATAAAAACAGTTTTGAAAAATGTTTAGTTTAATTTCCATGAAGAGATTGGAAAGATGTTCTCATTTCATCTTCCACAGCACAGAAGCCCACATATCGGCTCCAGATCACTAATTAGGCCTATATGTCAGATATGATTATCCTGATTTTGACAACTCCACTCCAATGATTGGACACATGGACATTGGAAGTAAGGGCAGCCACAACTTCCTAACGTATCCTAATCATGGTGCTTAAGTGTGACTTTCATATTTCCTGTATTCTTGTCAACACACAGAGCTTTCATAGCCTATATGTGATTGTCAAAATAAGGCCGTGTAGCCTAGACGTAGGCCTATATTTGTAGGCTATTTATCATATTAATTAAAAGTAGGCTACAAAATTTTATGTTAAATGTTTGGCTAGTGCAACATCATAAGGAGACATTGTGAAGAGAAGTTTAATACGTTATGGCCACGCTGATGCGCGATGGTACCCGCGATCCTCAAAAAGAGACGGATATAAGCTATTATAGCATAAAGCTACTGAAAGTATAAGACGGACACAATAATGCTTAGCCCACTAAACAGAAACGGCGACAAAAACTTACTGCGAGCTAGTGGACTTGCTGCACTAAATCCAGTAAGCGAGCCGTACGACGCAAGCTCGTTATGACCGGACCTGTCACGGTCGCCTTAATGATGCAGAGGAGTCTACACGTTGTGAAATAACTCTTGCAAGCGCAAAAGCAAAGAGAGCCAATCAAGAGGAATTTAGCCTACCCAAATGAAAGCAAATTGTCTAACTAGGCTTACCACACAAGCAGTCAGACTACGCGTTAAATATAGGCCTACTGACTGCTTTCAAACATGCTGTAGCCTATTGACGACAGCCGGCAGATTGCTTCCACATCTAGCGACGTGCGAGTATGAATTAGCCACGATGCGAAACGTTTTCGAACCGATTAGGCCTATAGTTATGTGCAAATGCTCCACAAAAGTAAGGCCCTGTTGATTCAAATAATGTTTGAGAAGGATGCAAAACCAAAATATTAAATTACTTCGAATAATTTAACATCTGAATGTATCCGGTAAGAAGCTATATTTAGTTTTAACCTATTAGGCCTACGCTCTTGGCGTGTGTGTGCAGAGACAGAACGCGCATCCCTCGAGATTGAAATCAGTTTTCCACCTCACACCCCCGATTACGGTTAGTGCAATGCCCACCACTTGGGGGGAAAAATAAAATTGCAGCACCCTCCCAGAAAATAGCTCCAACGTCCATGATTGGACCACTCCATTTGATGGTGATTTTCAAACCTTCAGCCAGACAAGATCCACGGGGTGATGTTTTTCTAAATACAAATGGAATCAAATCTGAACACAAATGGCACCAGAAGAATTGCCCACATTGATGCCGATTGGCACATTTTCTCACCCATTGTCAAACAAACATTTTTGAATTGAGAGTTCCCAGACTGATACACTGTGTAAAGTAAAGCATGCAGGCAGGAACAGCTTAAAATCCTGGGTGACTTTAGTGTAACGCATAGAGAATAGCGTGAGAACACCTGTAATCATCCAGGAGTATGTAGTTTGTGGAGGAGCACCACATTCAGACATTACTGAAAAATTGACTAGTGTACTTTTAACTAAGTTGAAATGTGACTCACCCTGGTCGTCTTGACTGAGACTGAAAAGATGACACAGAAAACAACATACCAGTCAAGACAATCATGGACTACTGAACAGTATGTGAGCAATGTTAGAGTTGTCTTAAGTGACACTTAAGAAAAGATTGTTGATAGAGAGAATACATTAGTGTTGGGAATGTCTTCATATAATATTATTAACGTAACAGCATGAAAAAAAAATCACCATATCTGAAAAAGCAAACAGCTATGTTGTGACGTAAGACAAGGACAAGTTCTGACTGAGTGAATATTTCTGTTTGCACGTGACCATGTACATGTACATGTGCTCTTGTGCAGACGCTATATCTGTCCTTCTGCAGTTGCACGCGGTCAAGTTATTTTGACATTCATATGTCACCTGTCTTCACGATTTGCAGAATCTACATGAAAGTAGCCATTGTGACTCTGTGGAGGGTCAGGTGGAGGTGGGGGTAGAGCAGGAGAACCTTTGGCGTGCAGAACATTTCTCTTCACCTCTTCATAGTCAATGTCCACGCAGGTGTTGCTGATATAACCATCTGAGGGGAACATAACATCAGAATGCATTCAGGTGGACAGATATAGTTTGTGTTTTTTACTTGCTTAGTTTAGATAAACTGTCGCTTACATTTGCCGGTCAATGTGCGGACTAACCACTTTCCCCCCGGGTTATTCTTCACCCGTAGGATCTCCACACTTTCTCCTTGTTGCACACTGAGGTCCAGCTTACCACCTTGCCAGTCTTGTCGGACCCGGGCAGTGTAGAGAACTTCTATTTCCCCTTGCAACTGTCAGTGAAAGCAAACACCAGGCTTGGAAGTGAGCCAGGGGCATTATGTGCAATGGGAAATTTGATTGATTTTGCTCTTGTCAAAGTATAAACCCCACTTTGCATGGATGTAGCCAATAAAATAGAAGATATTCCAACACATCACAGGAAGAGCTCATGATATCGTACCTGGAATTTCTTCCTTAATGCAATCTCTCTTTTCCGAAGTTCCTTTTGTTCTTTCTTCTCCTGTTCCCTTTGTCTCTTTACTTCCTTCTGGTTTAGCTTGTCAGAATGACCCTTGTTCACATCTAACTTACTACAAATGAAGGCCTTGTTAGTGATAACACCATTATTAATTTTAATCTTAATATTGAGAAGAGGAAAACAAATGTGCTCACTCATCAATCACGTCATAAGCCTCGCTGTCATCACTTGCCTATAACAGACATATAAACAGTCAGATAGATAGACAGATGTGTACATAACGGTACACACATACAGATAGACGCAAGCATGTACATATCCTCACCCCTCCCACTCGTTGACTGACATCATTTAGAGAGTCTGTGGATAAAATCAATAAGAAAAGATTAACATGGCCCAGATTTGTGTGAACATATTGATTCACAGCTAAAATGCAACATACGTAATGTAACAAATCCTATATGATATGATACCGGACTTTAAGGAAGTGTAAGGGTAACTGGCATTAGGCGCTTGGTTGAAATAGTTTCTCTTACCGCTGTTACCAAGGCTTCCGATGTCATCATACGTATCATCACTATTGTCATCATCCATTCTGCATATTGGAATAATATTTATACATATATAAATATAAAAATACTGTGTATATAGGGAGAGATAGAGAGAGTGTGTGTGTGTGACAGAGAGAGAGAGAGAGAGAGAGAGAGAGAGAGAGAGAGAGAGAGAGAGAGAGAGAGAGATATGACAGAGAGAGAGATGACAACTGCTGGCACTGGAAAATGTTTGACTAAACTGTTATGTAGCTGCAAGATTCATGGCAGATATGTGTCAGTCCTGTTCCAGGAATGGCCCTTATACAGTTAGGCTTTATTGGGGACACATTGTAAATGGTTATTAGACAGACACATCCAGCTCCTTCAGGTCTTGAAATTTATATTTTATATGGTGTGCACAACAGAGAGCAACATATAAAACATCAATTTGGCGAGTTATTTATTTCCATCCTTGCTTAAATGGTCCCTGTTTAACAGTGTTTTAATTCTAAATGTAGAGCGGTGTTTTGCGTTTTACATCTTCAACACATGGAGTATAAATGTTTGCAATGGTGGGTACATTTTAAGCTATTATCTGCCTTGTTTCAACAGCTGAGTGGATCAGTAAAAAAGCAAAACCATATCTCGTAAAATATGATGAGAAGATAAAAAATATTTCATAGGAAAACCAAGACAGAAGTTCTATTTCCTTTCCAGTGAATCAAATGTTAAACTAAATAAATCGATTGTCAAAACTATATATTTGCCTTTATTTACTATATTTCAGCAACTACGTTAAGATAAAGTGTAGAATAAAAACATTATATGAGCATTCCAGAGGCATATACATAGGCATATATACTGTACATACAATTTACTGTATATTTAATTGAATGATGCGATTAAGTGATATATTTCCCTATAGTTTAGTGAGAGTGGATATATATGCATAGAAAACCAATGCCAGTGAATGCCATGGTCGTATGCCACTAGATTTGTGCCTCGCGTGCAAGTTTTCTCTTGAAAAAATATCTCTCTCATGGTATTCTAAGCGGAAGGAATCTACACGTCTCTCGTGTGTAACAGGATCCACTGTACTTGACAAATACATTTAATCTCATAGTTTTTGTTTTCATTGTGTGCCAATGGATTATACTGTACTATGTCTGTCAGACTGACAAACAGCGCCTGACTCACAGTTAAGGAGAGCTACAGTGCCATAGAGAATAAGAGATTGACTGGGACTTAGTCCCAGCGTTGGTTGGGAAAGTGAACCCACCCATGCCACAACATGTTGATTTACCCACTGTCACAGATGAACCATAATCGCATACCGCAGGAAGCATAACAATACATCCAAAACCAAGAAGCATTGAGAATGATAATGTTGCCCAATGTCAGGACAGCCATCAAGCTGGGAGAACTAAGGTCAACTGGATTTATGCAGAGAGTGAGAGAGCAAGAGAGACAGAGAGAGCGAGAGAGAGAGAGAGAGAAAAAAAAGAGCGACAGAGAGAGAGGTTCCTAGCATAGCTTAGCCACCCAGGCAGTCAGAGAGCCATCGGGCAGAGAGGAGAGAATGTGTCATGGCTGACTTTATGGAAATAAATTAACACTGGAGAAAATTAGACAAACTGCTATAAACACTGCTCCTGGCATGACTTGAAAGAAACTATGGGATTCCCAGTGACCAATGCACGCCGCAACATACACCCTCGAGCTTTCGCCACTCCAACTATAAACCACTGGTGTTTTCAATCCAAAGAGCAGAAGACATCTCTCGGGGTATGAAAGTCACAGAGATGAACTTCCAGACCCCACACCCTACTGCAGCAGCTGTCAAATATGTCATAGCTTGCAATCCCTCCAGCACACATCTTTAGGCAGCATACTGTAAATGGAGAACCTGGACAAAGTAGAGCCGCTGCCCAATACAATTGGATAAAAAAAAAATGTTTTGACGCTTGTTAACGTCGAGCTCAAGTCAAAACAAACTCCCTCAGAAGCTCCGCCCCGCACATTGAAACGCATGTGCCAAGCCAATGGCGTTGTTGTTGTTGTGAGCGGTGTTCTGCACATTGTTTGTATTCCTATTTACGGAGCCAGGGCTGTGTAGATACCAGATCATTTTTTCAACAGCACAGAGAACGATAAGCTAGCAAAATGCGACGGGATATTTGTTGAATTTGACAAGTGTATTAGCTTCCAATTAGCTTGCGATATCTGACTTAGGAAGAAAAAAGAAAAAACTTTATTTGGACATGTTGAAATCATCACATTACCCGCTGAATGCATTTCACGACCCTACATGGGCCCCGGCCCCCCCCTATGCATGTCAGTCCTCAGGCACACCTGCGGTGAGTCTAATTTGTACAGTGTTCTCCTCCAGGGGTCCCACAGGTCCACCCTGACTGTATCTGACACAGAGTGGCACCAGCTAGCCTGCGGTGCATCTGTTCTGCTTCAGAGGTCTGGGCGTGATCACCTCCGGCACACCCTGATAAGTAGCTATAAGGGCAAGCCTGGTCTAGCTCCAGCCTTCCCAGGTGGATATCTCCTCTTCCCCTCGCCCTCACCCCCCACCCCCGGCTCACCACCGCCCCGTGACATTTAAGGGCCCCTGGCAACCGTTTGATGTGGGAGTGGGGCATTAGCTCTGGTTTCCTGCCCAAATCCCACACAAGCCAATAAACTGCAGGCAGGTCCAAAACATTGCAAAGAGAAATCCCTGTCCATAAAATGTTAAGCGTAACAAGTTGAGCTTCTATATATTAATAAATGTGATCACATGCACTATAGCCTTACACGCAGATTCCTGCACAATCTAGTAGCTACTCTACATGGAGTACAAGCCTGTGTATTAAGTATGCCTTTACTTCAGTATGCTTCTTTATGTCTGTTTCTGTATGTGCACGTGCATGTGTTGATTCTTGTCTGTTAGAAGGCTACAGGACTGTTTTCCAGCCACTGTTGGTAACAATACAAGGAAATTGATCTTTATCAATGTACTGCATCATGTCACATTCAGATTTACGCATACAATGTCAATGCCATGTAAATTATCCCTCTAGCAGTACCAGGGGGTAGGTAGGTCACGGGGAAATCCCTAGGGCTTCTGAATTCATTTTTCTGGGGTTGAAGTGGGACTTGATCCATTTCCCCAGTCAAATCTCATTTTATAGCCTAGTCAAAAGTAATCAGTCGAGTAAAGCCCCTGGACATATGTATGTGTTGACCCACTCCCAGGAACGGACTGGCCATTGAGGGGAGATATGAGCAGCCCCTGCTATCTTGGACTGATCCTTGTTTGTGCGGAGATCTGATTGGCTCAATAGTTTTCGAATGCAAGGTGGTGTATGAGATTTTTTTTCATTTTAGTTTCTTATCCAAATAGACAGAACACACAGGCCTATGTTTCACCCCAAGTCAAGTGACAGTCAGCAGCCAGGAGACGCAGTACCCTATACCCTACAATAGATGTCAGGTAAACAGCAACATTTTCTACATTTAGATAGGCCTACTTCAAACATCCAAACGATAGCTATTGTTTTCATTTTTCTAAAGTTTACACTGATGGCTAGAGTTGGTAGGTCTATTAGCCTAGCTAATAGGATTAGGTTGGTAACATTGGTGGTAAACTCATTTTATTGGTGATGACATTTATATTTTAAAACAAATAAAAGGCCAATAGAAAGGGCCAGACTTTTTAAATAAACTACTGCATCATAGTTTATTGTATTTGCCAACAAGGTCTACTCTAGATGGTTCTCGGCGGTGGGCCGTTTTTCAGCCCCAGTTCGCCCCTGCCCACTGCTAATCAACAGTGCTCTTTCTCTTGACCTTGGCTCCGACTCCCTTCGTGCTACAGGAATTGCTCGTCAACCAGCAAAAATGCTGAGGAACTACTGCCATCTACTGGAAGTCAAAAATGTGTGTGTTATCGTTCATCAGCAGCATGGACTGTCCTTTGAAAACATAATCCCAACCATGTTTTACATTATAGTCATGTCACAGGAAGGATACAAAACTAATTATAGCCTATACATTCCCATAAGAAATATTTGTTAAACATAAACCATCTTGACTGACGACGAATTTTCTCTGAGCACTAATGCACAGTGTGTCATCATAGAATGGGTATCTGTAGAGCTCATAACACTGTCTTCAGACGGCTAATGAAAAGGCCATAAGTATCAAATCGAAGGTGTGCAGTCTAAGAGATAAATACAATAGAGAAATTACTTTGGATAGCCTTGCCAGCAGGCAGCAATAAGAAAAGGTCAGCATAAGGTGTTAGTCACTATCTAATCCATTTTATTTGAATTATAGAGAGCACAATGGTCTGTTCCTATCCTTCAATTATGGATTTAATTCAAATTAGATGTCGATAAAAAGGAAGTAATTCAGAAGACAAATGCAGGGTCAGTTTAAATGATTATATAACAAAGAGGAATAAAACATAATGAGAAGAGGAAATATTACATTACATCAAAGGGATGTATGTCTCTCTGATGATTTGTGTTTTTCTTTTTCTGCTACATGGTGTTACTGTAGGTTTACTTGCACGTTAACAGAAGGAATCTTCCCACCCTCCCAACAATAAGCCTCAGTGCAATTACAGGCACTGAGAACAGACTGGAATTAGGCTGAGAGGGAGATAGAAAAATATATAGAACGATAGATAATGAGAGAGAGAGAGAGAGAGAGAGAGAGAGAGAGAGAGAGAGAGAGAGAGAGAGAGAGAGAGAGAGAGAGAGAGATATATATACTCTCACTGCACTGTATACATGGCATTCTCTTTAGCCAATAGGAGAGGACTAGATTCGCGATTGGCCGATTGCAGCCCAGTGTGGCACGTACTTGAATATCAAATGGCCAGTCTCTCAATTAAAGGGACAGGCATGCCATGTGATAATGAAGTATTCATCAACAGCCTTACTTCCACTGATTGTGTATGCTGTTATGCTGTATTACATTTAATGGCAATGCAAGAATGAATGTTTTTTTGTTTGTTTAAGAGCAGGATCTTCTTTTATTAATGTATCCTCGCAGCCATTCTTCCTTTCAATTTAATTTGTATTAATTCATACAAATACATGCATTTATATGTGTTCCCCCTGGCTATGTTGATTGAACTTGTTAACAATACTGCTATTAAAATAATTTCCATGCAGTCTACCATTTAGAAAATGAAAAAAAAAAAGTAAATGATGGGTTTTTACAGACTCATTAATAATAATAGTAATCTGAAGAAAAGCTAATATTGGCTTGGGGTCAATCTATTTCAAGTCAAAAACCATAGAAAGGAAAAAATGACACATTGAAGAAATAAAAGGTCTGTTTAAGTGGGTTTGCAAAAACACAAGTGCAATATTACTTAAGATAACAGTATGAGTAAACAACCACGCTAATGACAAACTTGGCAAGTGACACCAAAAAAACCTCTGGTCTGAGCTGAGCTATAATTTAAGGACACATTTTATTGCATCGTTTTCATACAACCTTAAAATAGGCATTTACATGACAGAATGAATGGTTGCCAAATCTAGTGTGAAACACCTTAAAATGTCCTCTAGATGGCAGTAGATGTCTCAGTATCCAAATCTGCTGCCTCAAAACATCTGTATTACCTCATGATGTCTCAATAAAACCAACCAGACAGGTAAATTCCCTAAAGTGAGCTAATATTTTGCTTCGGATATAATATGTAAAAAAAACATTGCCTCTGCTCACAATAAAAGCAGATGACACCTCAAACAGCATGAGGAATAAACGTCAAGTGATATGAACGATACACTTAACGTTCAGTGACACATTCAAACTCACTGCAAGAGCAATCACGAGGAACATATTGTATTATTCACATCATAATTATTTCTTACAATGAGATGCAGACACAATCGTTTAGCGAATAATCATTTGTAATCTCATCATATCAAAACTGATGGAGCTACATCAACAAGAAAACAGCATGCCTGCCCAACGTATGGAGACACTGACTGTACGCTACGTGACTGCCACAGAGTGGTTTGTGGTAAGTGGACAACCGATGATAGCGCAAAAGAGACAGAAGGAGCACACTGGGGATATATGCGGAGAAATGGTGCGCATCATGAGTGCCGAATGTCTGGCCATAGGGAGGGACCCTGTCAGACCTTCTGCTAAAGGCCTGAAGGACAGAAAATATAATGTATTGTATACATCATGTTATAAATATACAGTATATACACACACGCATGTACTTTATATAATGATTATCACTAATCGCTGTAGCAGACATGCTTTGTTCGAACCATTTCTCAAAGCGCTGCACATTATCTGCGATTGTGCCGTGTCTCTGGCAGGCAGCTACTGAGAGCTGCAGAATAATTACTGTTGGAAGGGCTCAGCGATATAAACCGAGCCACGAAATATGTTTCATCCACTCCTTATTAGACTCAACTCTGTGCTGCGGTTGTGATTCCCTTCAGTTTTCACGGGTGTTTCTGTATAGCCAAGAAATGTCTAGGGCTTCCAACCCCCCTCCCCCCCTTCCACTCTGCTGTCTTCAAGCTTTTCATGTGCGGAGCAGGCCCTCACACAGAAACAATGATGATGACCCAGTTCTGCGCGTGTCTCTGTCTTACAGCCACTTCTCCGCTGTCCTAATCACAGTCCCTCAGCTCCGAGAGCTGCCGTGCCGAAGAAGACGCGTGGAGATAAGACAAAAGCAGAGGGAGGGACTTTCTGTCTCAAAGGGACAAGAGGAGAAAAGAGGACAGACTCCAAGGGCAAGCAAGGCAAGGCAGACAGACAGGCAATCAGACAGGCAGACAGGCAGACAGGCAGGCAGGCAGACAAGCAGACAGACAGACAGGTAGGCAGGCAGGCAGGCAGACAGACAGACAGGCAGGCAGGCAGGCAGGCAGACAGGCAGGCAGGCAGGCAGGCAGACAGACAGGCAGACAGGCAGGCAGGCAGACAAGCAGACAGACAGGCAGGCAGGCAGGCAGGCAGACAGACAGGCAGACAGGCAGGCAGGCAGGCAGGCAGACAGGCAGGCAGACAGGCAGGCAGGCAGGCAGGCAGGTAGGCAGGCAGACAGACAGACAGACAGACAGAGGCAGGCAGGCAGGCAGGAAGAGTGCACCTTCACAGTTTAATTCCCCAAGGAGAGCAAATCTAAAGGCAGAAGTGATTCCATGACAGGTTATAGAAGAGGAAGGAAATAGAGGCCTGATGCTGTGCACTTCCTCATCAGGGTAGATGTCTCGGGAGACACGGGGAATTAGGTCACGCCGCTCATCTTCATTTGTGACTATACATTCACTAGCGTGCTTATGTAACGTACGGTGTATGGTGCAGCAGCTCTGTTTGACTTGTATGCGCATGTAGCCGCTTTCAAGATGAAAGTTTACCGCTTCTCTGTCCGTCATATAAGTCACGTTTATTTTTGTCGGTCTTCATCAAAGGCATGTCTCAAATAGGGGCATGCTACATTATATAAATATTACGTCATGTACATCTCACACTACAACATTTATATGCATCAAGTGGCTCACAGGAGCCTACGTTATGCTCACATTACCTTCGCCAGTGTATGTTAACACATACGCACGCACACACACACACACACACACTGCTCCTGAGCAGGGAGTTGAACGTCTGACCCCAAAGCTGTGAGAGAACAGCACTAACTGCTGTGCCACTGTGCCTATCTTGAGGGCAAACGAGCCTTTTGAGTTTGAACAAGCTTCATAATCTGCAGGATGCCAAAACTAATTCAAAACCTATTATATAATTTAACAGGGGTGCAATTCCTCTTTTTTCCCTTAATTTAGAAACGTGAGAAAACTGGGTTTTGACAGGAAAAAATATTCACACTCAATGATCTCCATCTGTCTGAAATGAATAAAATATAATAAGAAAAACGCTAAGTGAATATCATCGGGATAGGGCTTTTCTTGGACGCATGAAGTGTGAAGGAAAATGTCTTGAGCAATTTCACACTGATGTATCTCAATAATGTGTTCTGATGGGCTACATATAGCAAGAGTTTGTTAATTTCACTGATGTTGAACAGATTTAATTTTAGAATTTGCCTTGAAGTTGCTGGACTCAGGCTACTGTGGGTATAGTGTGAATTGCATAGGTGCACAGAATTAGATTTTATGTGTATTTTTATATAATGTATAAAGCTCCAGAAAGTATTCATATATCTGTGTGCGTGTACAGTGAGTGTATGTGTATGTGTGTGGTATATACATACTCCTTCATGCAGCATCTGTCAGATTTTGTAAGAACATTTCTAAGCCGTAGACATGAGCACATGGGGAATGGCAATGTGAGAATGGCTACATGTTGATGCAAATGGACAGGAGAGTAAACACAGAACAAATTGTGCACTGAGCATGAAAACGTCTCCTAACCGAGTCCCTTGTCCCTTGGTCACAGCCAGCTGATGATTCCAGAGAACAACCTGCCCTTGCTCTTCTGTCTCAAGCAGAAAGCTGGCCAGAGAATGGCAGAGGTACACTGTAAACAACAGAAAACCTCATAATCTCCACTGCCTGCCTGCCTGCCTGCCTGCCTGCCTGCCTGTCTGTCTATCTGCCTGTATGTCTGTCTGTCTGTCTGTCTGCCTGCCTGCCTGCCTGTGGGAAGATATGTGTAAATGAGCTGGCGCGTCAGCGGTCAGGGAGTATCAAGACTTGAATGGCACAAAGCTGCAGTTGACCTGGCACACAGGTGGCAGGGAACAGGGTTGGAGGGGTTTATCTTTTTTGGGAGGGATCCATGCCTGGCTGTGTGCCTGTGTGTGTGTGTGCGTGTGTGCGTGTGTGTGTGCGTGTGTGTGTGTGTGTCAGAGTGGAGCGACCCCAAGAAGAGGACGACCCCAAGAAGAGGACTAAGCCGTCTGTAGAATGCTAAGACACATACGCATAGGGGAGCATGGTGTGAAGTTGAAAGGCACACAAGGACAGAGATTTTACTGAGCCAATCAGATGTTGTCTTAGCCATGGGTGAAGAGAGGCATAAATTAGTTTGACAGCAGTGACATTGGTTGATATTAACTCATTTTACTAGCCAATTAATACAGAATGACACTTCAACAGCTATCTAATGCAGCACCACAATTTACACACGTTATAATGAATACAAACACAGGTAGGCAACATGAAAATATGGCCTACTGTGTTAGATAGTATTTAAATCACTGAATTATAGGCAATAATAAACTGGTTTCAGGGGAGAGGAGCAGGTTACAGGGGTAATGTTTGTTTACATTTGATATTTGGGCTTGTAAAGCCCTTTGTAACTGTAATGTGATTAAGGGCTATCATTGACTTGACTTGACAGTATAATGAGTTGGTTGATATTAGAATTTCCAAAATAACCCCACTATATTGTAATACTGTTGGCATATACTGTGTTATGAAAAAAACTGTGATATAAACCTAACAGGTAGTAGTACTGTATATACTGTAACCTTTGACTTTGTGAATTATTATCCTCATAAAAGTCGACATACCGTAGGCCCTACAAATGTTTTGGTTGCCGTTATCTGAGAGTTTACTGCTGCTGTTATGATTCTAACTGGGCTATATAAATAGCAGGTGGAGATGGATTACACCTTCTCTGTCATCTCCTCCCCAAGCTCAACCTATGCACAAGGTGACCTTAGATGTAACATAAATTACAACTGAATGACATGTTTTCTGTTCTCAGCCCTGCAGTTCACTGAGATTCTCCTTCAATATGCCCCTGCCTTTGTGCTTCATTTACATCTGATGGGCGTGAGGCCACTAGTAACCATGACGCAGATCATCACAAATATGCTATAACTCGCCTATACGCTAAATGAGCCCTTCACGTGCAGTCTTATAACGTCAAACTACCTTATCATGGTATAATGTGATACAGTAGTTTCATGTTATAACGTAATAATATATGGGTCCTTTTTTATAACGTGGCAGCAATATGCTTCCGTACGATACGCTGTGTTAGTGGTCACAGGAGAAATCAAAGTTATACTCAGTCAACAGTAGGCTACTACTTGCTGTCAGGTTCTCATTGCATTTTATGAGCCTGTGTGTGTGATGTATCCATACACTGAATCATAAAGGCACAACCAGAATGCCCATCTAAAACTCATCAGCAGTTGCTATTTTAGGATTGGACAGTGGGTTAAAGGCTTTTTAGTGTATTCTACAAGCAAGCGAGTGCTTTAATTAGGCTCAGAAACATTTGGTTCTGTTAGGACCCTATGCACTGTGGAAACAGTACAATAATGCATTGACGTCAAAGTACTGTTGAATACTTAGTATTTTTAAAAGCATGTACTCCAGTACTTACTGGACAACTTTCACTTGTATTGGAGTAATATTTCACCAGGAGTATCTATGCATTTACTCAAGTAATGAATTTGTGTACTTTGTCCACCTCTGATTATGATCAAAAAGCCTCAGACTCATCTTGCCATTACAGCGCACTCTGTGCTACAGTGAGAGAGAGAAAGCTTCTTATCGTGTCCTACAATACCACTTTACCATTGCGCTCAGGGCTTGACAAACTTGTCTAAGTGTTACAGACTGCAGTAGTCACCCCCCAAGCTCAATCCTCCCGCCCCTCACTGAAAGACTTGAAATATTGATTTGCATGTCTGCACGTATCACCACGCCCCGGCTTGCCTGCGGACTTTAGTCAGAGGCTTTGGTCTTTATGGTCCTTTGATGCCAAGCGTGTGACACATGTCAGGGAAGGGGGCACTAAGCAACTGTGAGAACAACAGGGGTCACATACAGGGATAAACAGGGATGTAGCGCTGGGCATAATGTACAATGTCACCACGTATATCCGGCAAGACAACACACACATACTTGAACTACTGAGGGTACAGATCTGTATAGGTATCAATGTAGACTGAATCAGTTGCTCCATGTGTCAAATGAGGATGTACACTGTGTTTCCCGAATAGTCATTTCAGCATGGATGCTTGACAGTAACAGCCAACAGCCTCCACTTAATATAGATACGCACACTAGCCCACGTAAGCAAAGAAGTCAATAATACGCTTAACATGACACATGCACATGCTCTCCAAGTACAGTTATACAGTATCCTCGCTTAAACAGGATACAGACAGATTTCAGGGTGAAAATTAGGACTCATGAAAGCCAGTGAAAGATAACAAGATGACCTTTTCATGTACAGAAAAAGAAATGACAAGTGTATACTATTGCCCTGACTGAGGCAAGCCTTTGCCCCATCCACGTTATCAAACAAGTAGCCCTGCTGTCTAATTTCCCCAGGCGATTAGTGACGGAACGAGGCTATGCCACTCAGAATGCAAGCTCGCCACACAGATCAATTGAAGTCAGTCACACGGTGACAGTTCATCTTGAATAGAGAGAATCTAGGGGCCTGTAGTTTCCCTGTCATGGTCACTGACATTGTCTGAAGAGAGAGAGTGAAGATGAGATATACTGACACAACGGACAGAGAGGATGGGAGACAGGGAAAGAAAGATGGATAGGCGGTCTGTGGAGAGAGGCCACATCACTGTCAGCAGGACAGGTGCTCCAAAAGCTGGTTTCAATACATAACATCTTGAATTAAACATACCAATTTCACTGCCAGGCCATTTTCAATGCCATTGCAAACTGTGCAAAGAAAGACTTATTGAAATATCCTATAATAAAAGCAAGCTCACTTCCAACTCAGCCATGCTGGGAGACATACTGTATTGCAGATGGCATTATGGGATAGACTGATTATAAAAGGAAGGACTGGAAGGGAATAGGATAAGAATAGGATTAGTCTCCATTACTCTCTCAGTGTGAGATGGAGAGCTGTTATTGTTATGATGTTATTAGCTTCCTAGATGTACCAGTTCTGAAGGTTCCCCCTTCCTTCCTAAACCCCTTGCTTATTTATTTATTTGCACAGAATATATAGGTCACACATTCATACAAATCATACATATTTAATAGTCTTGCAGTTTCATTTCTAAATGTCTGCGAGCCATCCGTAAGACCCTGGGCATGAATGAGGCATTCCGCAGGGCTCACCAAAATAACACAATGATCTTCTTTTGAAGATGAAATGCAGTGAAAATATCCATGCTAAATATTATCCTGCCATGAAAATGCTCTTGTTCCTAATAGGTACTGACATGATATGGTAGTCATTCTCGAGAACATTTGCTATCTTCGAGCTAAAATTAAAACAATATCACTCCACGGCACCGCCCCACACATCTAAACACATTGTGAAGCAAAGCGTATACTACAGATTTGTTGATGTGCGCGGCCAGGGCCAGGTCTGTGTAGAAGTATCAGATTATTTTTGAAACACACACAGAATGGTAAAATAACAAAATGTGCTGAGATATTTTGTGTATTAGACGTGTATTAGCTTACAATTAGCTTGCAATAGCTGACAATACCTTTAAATGCACAATGTCTGGTTCAGGAAAGACAGACCAAATACAACAAGGAGCAGGTGTAACTAATAGACATTAACTAATTGACACAGGTGAAACCAATATGACAATCAACTATGAAACATAGAGGCAGGAGCATTGACATAGAACACAACAAAACATGGATGGAAATACGTAAACATGGAACAGAGGGAAAACGCTTACTGGGATAAGGGAAACATGGAACCCACTTACTTGGATAAGGGAAATGTGGAACACGTGGAAAAACACAGCCTGGGATAAGAGAAATGTGGAACACAGGGAAAAAACTTACTGGTAGAAGGGAAAAGCACAGCCTGGGATGAGGGAAATGTGAAACACAGAGAAAACACTTACTGGGATAAGAGAAATGTGGAACACAGGGAAAACACTTACTGGGATAAGAGAAATGTGGAACACAGGGAAAAACACAGCCTGAGATAAGGGAAATGTGGAACACAGGGAAATCACAGCCTGAGATAAGGGAAATGTGGAACACGGGGAAAACACTTACTGGGATGAGGGAAATGTGGAACACAGGGAAAACACTTACTGGGATAAGGGAAATGTGGAACACAGGAGAAACACGGACTGGGAATAACACCAGCCAAACACAAGTCTTTGAAACTCAGGATACATTTTAATACTCACATCGTCATAACAAAAGGGCACAAATGTGTATTTTATTAGGGGTGCAAAGATACACATCACAATTTTAATTTCTTGAAGAAAAGAAAAACAAACACATTCACTCTTGGCTGTATTTTTGTGATACAAGTCTACCCTCCATCTCAGTAATTGGCTTAAGCAATCACATGACTGTGCTTGTCCAATAGAGAGGCCAGAATTGAGATGAGCATCAGTGGATTGAACGTTCTGAACGTTCAATTAACCTTTTCCCTGAACGACCCGTTTCCTCTATGAAACGTTCAGAACTACTTTCAAAGACAATGGCTGCGATTAATTGCCGTGGCGAGTAATGCTCAGTGATGTGTAGGAAGTCTAGCCTCACATATACTTGGGTGTTTTACAAGGTATATGTGGGTATACAGTAAGTCATTATCACTATTAAGTACCATTACCAAATGTCGCTTTTATTACATCTCCATCCATCTTCTCCCGCTTATCCGGAGTCGGGTCGCGGGGGCAGCAGCTTCAGCAAGGGACCCCAAACTTCCCTT